>JACEVL010002287.1:0-21577 GCA_020284085.1 Aporrectodea caliginosa
TATGATGAAAACGATGCTGATGATGATGTTTGTGATGATGACGATGATGATGATGATGATGATGATGCAGTGTGATTCTCCTTACAGATTTTATTTTAGCTTATAGTTACAGTTATAGTTAATGGTTTTTATTTTAGTTATAGTTATAGCTATAGTTAGTATTATTTTTTAGTTACAGTTATAGTTATCGATAACGAAATCATTTTATTTTCGTTAACGAACATTTTCGTTATCGTTATCGTTAACGAGAATCACATTGTGATGATGATGATGATGATTATGATGATGATGATGATGATGATGATGATGATGATGATGATGATAATAATAATAATTATAATAAAAATAATAATTATAATAATAATAATAATTATAATAATAATAATTATAATAATAATAGTAATAATAATAATATAAACACAAGTCAAAGTATGAATGGATGACCACAAGTTATTACAGGAGTTGAATTTAACTGAATGGCAACCATGCAAGGCGCCCATCTGTCCTGTTCATTTTGCCAAAGCCATCTGGCGAATGAAAGGCTGAGTCGAACTTTGGGAGGGTAGCGGCGGGTATCGATCCCGAGTCCGTGCTGATCTTCTGCTCTTCGTGCCAGAGTGTAACCATTGCCATAACCCCTCCCCTGGATTTGAATGGCTGATGAATGACCTGTGAACTACACGTGAATGAAAGCTGGTGAATTGGAATAGAATGTAAGCTCTCCTTAGCAGACACTCAATGGGCGATGAATGGTTTGAATGAATATTATTGTGAATGGTATTTCGCCATATTACCAAGAGAGCTCTATACGTTAATTTTGTTAAATAGGGCCTACGCCTAAGCAAAGATATATTAAGGTCTCATTTGTAGAGTGTGTCGTATTTTAACGGTCGGTACACTACTGTCGTACTAATTAATCTTACGCTTTCTGTGTTAATTTAAATAACTACCTAAAGAATTTAGTGTTTTCCGACAATCACGTTGAAATCGTGTTGTAATAATAATTTACAAATAATCAAAATGTTGCTGCAAATATGCGCAAAATCCAGGGCTGCACATGCGCCCCCTTGCGCCCCCCTGCGGACGCCCATGGTTCTGTAATTATTTTTTAATAGACTTATGTATCTGAAGCAGTTAAAGAAGCTTAAAGAAGCTTAAGCCCATGTTTGAGATCTAAGCTTTAAGTTTTTGATTTTCTGTTGTGTAAGCAGAATCATAGAATCATTGAACCACAAAATCAATTTATGAAAGTTGTATGAACACTTCTTGTATTCGTCCCTATGATTAAAGACAACGAGAGCAAATACCAATGTTACTAATTCATCGTAAACAGGTTAGCAATTATTAAACACTTTAAATAATAAAAATTAATTTTGTTTTATTTAACCTAGATTTAAGCAGTCTGTGATTTTATGCTTGTTATCCATGACACATTAGCCTACATGTATAATGCAATTATAATTCATAAATGAGTTCAATGTTTACTCAGTGTCGCTTTTAAAAAGCGGAGCCATAGGCCTATAATTCCATAAAATATTGCGTTTGATCATCTTCATTGTCCAAGATTTGTTTCACCGTCGCTTACAACTCGGCGCAATAGAAGTTTTCTGATAAACTTGGCTAGGCATTAATAGGTTTGGATACTTATTACGCATTGAAATAGTCTCATGTAGTCCGATCTAGTGATTTCTATCGCATCGGTATCCAAAGCATTGAATCCTTGATTCAGGGATGATTGAAAGTGTAGTTGTCAGCGTGCTAGACTGTCAATCGCGAGGTCGGGGGTTCAAATCCCTGCCATGGCAGCAATTTGTTTCGAGATTTTGTCTCCATCTGCTCCCCTAGTTAACTCAGCTATAATGAATACAATGACTGTACACCGTCGGTGGGAAGATGAGACGGCGAGAGAGAAGACTGGCCATACGCGCTCACATGCTCAGACAAAGAACATTAAGTCGCTAACACTTTAAGCCCATGGCTGCCTCATGGCTAGCTCAAGGGTAGCCTATGCTCTTCGTTTTCTTCAGTCAAATCCCGTTCGTTTCGGATTGCAGACCATCGCAGAATTCGCCATAATCAAGCTAGCGGATTTAGAAGAGAGCCAATATTTATTTTCAATTTCTCTTTTGCTGTCAGATTTGTCCATCAGCATAAATGTCAACGACTGTAATTGTTTTGTTGACAATTTTTTTCATCGTCACACTATCGATTTCTCAGGCCTATTATAATCTTAGATATTTCTGATCGGAGATACCCAGCGTAAACCCTTCAGCCTACGACTAAGTAGCGTTTAACCTGTGTTTATAGGCCTGTTGAGACAACTTCGAAGATAGTCGTATTGTTGGTTGCTTACAATTTTTATCATGGTCAACAACTACAAGCAATTTTTGTAGAAATTAGTTGATTACATTGAAGTACCTTAAAATGAATCAGCCTGAACGAGAGCAGGGTATAGACGTATGGCAAATCAGCATACATTTGGATGTCGAGAACATATCCAGTCTTCTGGTGACCGTAACTAAGGTAAACAGTATCAAATGTCTAGAAGTAGTAGGCGCATTTGTATATTGGCTGCATCGGATAAGGAAGTAAACATGTTTATTATAAGATATTAAACCTTAAACATAGGCCTGCTAATAAGTAATACTGCAGTAAATCCAAGCTTAATAGCCGAACTGAGATATGAAATCAACTGAGTTTTAATCCAAAGACTAGGAAAGATTCTGCATTTTTGCGACAAAGAAAACAATTTGTTTGGACAAATCTTATCAGGTAAGATTAGATTATAATATTATGTGTTTGTATTTACCTCTCGCGCTTGTTCCACTTAGGTGAATAACTAATGATAGTTAAACTTTAAATGATATCTGCTCTTCTGCCGTGAAGAGAACACCTTTAAAAGATTGGCAATTCTGCGCTTTGCTAACTGTGGAGATATGCAGGTGCCACACTTTATTACATCATGTCGAGCCCACTTTCCCTTCTCATTTATCGGACCATGTTTCTGGAACAGTCTTCCATAGCATTTACGTACTGTCGCATTTGCTATGTGCAGTAAGCTTTCTTTAGTAGCCTAGGTCTGTCAAAGAGCAAATAGCCATGCATACATCGCTCTTTGAAGTTGCCCCATACTTAAAAGGCGCTATATTAGGCGCCTTCATATATACATGCATACATGCATCTTACTTACGCATGCAAATTTTCTTTGTCAGAATACATATATACACTTGCCTTAGCTTTGCACTGATTCCAAATCTAAGTTGGTCTTTCAGAATGAAGCAACTGTGGCGTACATGTATAGTGTAACTAATACACAGCCCTGATATATATATATATATATATATATATATTACACAAAGTCTACATTATATCAGATTAAACTCGGAAAGCTCAAAACAAAAGAGAATAGGGCATACAGTAAATTAGTGAAGATAATGAATTGTGTATTTAGACCAAAATATTACAGGAGGGAAACGCTGTTGCAGGCGCGTAACTAGCATTACGCAATTACGCAAATGCGTAAAGATTTTGGCAGCTCTCAAAATTTTTTAACCGTTTAGATTACTTTTTGATATTCTAGATTACTATTATTCGTTGAATTTCTAATGTGCAGACTTTATTACTGTACAGTCAGTAAAACATTTCCCTTCGCCGACATAGTGAAGACTCTGCAAATTTCGTGGCACTTCTGAAATTTCGATCGCAGACCGACACTATAGATTAAATCATCGTAAGCTAATGTCATCTGGTCCACGCAAAACCCAGTACATAAGTCCGTTGATTCAAAAATCAGCTGATCCACCTATGTGGCCTGTGAGTTCGAGACATTATGGTGGCAGAATGTCGTGCGGCTAGGTTGTACACTTTATTGTTTGATGCGAGCACAGAACAGATATCGGTCAGCTTATACGATATGTTGATAGCGTGAACAACCCGCTTCTCAGCATGTGGCAAAAGAACAATTTATAGGGCCTAACTGTCATCCCAAGTTTTCCCAACGCTTGACACCACTGGCGAAACTATTGCGACACTCGTAAAGCAGCAGCTTTATGAAGTTGGTTTCTGTATATGGAAAGGTATCTTGATAAGGACAATTTGCTGCCGACTTTTCAATCTGGTTTTCGTAAGGGCCACTCCACGGAGACCCTGTTAGTTCGCCTCCTCTCTGATATCTATGGGGCTATTGATAGGTCACAGGTCATCCTCTTAGCATTATTTGCTGTCAGCACGGCGTTTGACACCGTCGATCACGATATCATTCTTAGGCGCCTATCTACCTCGTTTGGCCTTTCTGGTAACTTTCTTGACTGGATTGTTTCCTGCCTCTATCACCGTTCCTTCTCTGCGGTCTACGTGTCTACTAGGACTCCATGTGTTCCTGTCCCGTTTGGCCTGCCCCATGAATCTGTGCTGGGCCCTCTTCTCTAATTATATTATTTATACTGCTGATACTGGTTCTCTCCTGGCCTTTTGCTGATCCTTGCTCTGTGCTGAACCAATCTTATGAGGGTAACCTGCAGGCGTTTTTGCACTGTCCTGCGTCAGCAGCCATTACCGAAGCCCGGGCCATGAACCGGGCAATGGAGGCTCTCGAGGCCTGGATGTCCTCCAATCGCCTGCGGCTAAACTCATCTAAGACCCAGTTCATTTGGCTTGGCACGCGCCAGCAGCTAGCCAAAATTGATTTGGAGGCCCTTGCCCAGGAGTTCCCGCAGATTACTTTCTCACAGTGGCAAAGAAATTAATTAATTGATAAATCCAGGCAGGCTATCAACTTTATAAAATAAAATTATAGGCGTGTATGTAATGAGATCGACGATCGTCATGAAAACTGCAATCTCTTAGAGAAAATAACATATCCACAATTAAGTGGCCAAGGGCAGCATTTTGGGCCGTCGCCCCGGGCGGCATTTCAGCTCCGTACGCCATTGCTTTCTCATCCTTTGTCCGGGACCAAGAACTAACGTTCACGCGGCATATCAGCCTGCTATGCCGCGATTGTGTATACCAGCTGCGTCAGCTTAGAGAGGTCTTCCGTTCCTTAACCTTTAATGCTGCCTTAATGCTTATCCACTTCTTTGTTGTTTCCCGTCTTGATTATTGCAGCGCCCTCTGCGTGGGTTTTCCGGCGACTCGGGTTGGGTACTTGGTTCGGGTCTTACGCTCGGCGGCACGCTATATTGGTTGCATCCCAAGATTCCGCCATGTTACTGACTATATGCGGGATGTCTTGCATTGGCTTCCTTTCCCACAGTGGATCGCTTACCGGATCTCTTCCTTGGTCTGGCGCTGACGGAGTCTCTGTTTATCTACAGGAGCACCACCCTCAGCATCCAGCACCGTGGTTCTCCTCGCTCTTCTAGGCAGGCTGAGGTTCTTGTCTCCCGGTCGCGGACTTCTATTCTGCAGCGCCGTGCTTTTTCTGTTGCTGGCTGCAATCTGGAATGGGCTTCCTTTGGCACTACGCCTAATGTCGAGAGCCCTTCAGATCACGTTCTATTCTAACTTCAAGACTGTTCGGACTTCGGAGTTGGGTCGGGTGCGCTCCTAAGTAGATAATCTTGAAGGGGCGCTATGTAAATCTCTGTAATGAATGAATTAATCATAATTTGCCAAAGAGCTTATGTAAAATGTTATTAATTTTAACCAAAAAGATTGTCTCCAAAATGGACCATTACAAACCAACAAATAAATTTATTTTCTTCATGCTTTAGTTCAGAGGTTCTTAACAGGTGTGTCGCGACACACTAGTGTGTCGCGAATCGACCGGCAGTGTGTCGCGTAAACATGGTGTGTCGTTGGTGTGTCGCGAAGAATTGGTGTGTCGCTAATTCTCACAGCATACGTCAGTGGTTCTTGCATTACACTGCATGACTTACTTTAGCAGTTTAGCGGACGTAGGCTGTGAGAATTCGTAGCACTCTCTTTATATATTTCATTTTTTCGAAATCTGTGGCGGCCATGAAGTGTTTACCTTATACATACATGTAGTATAATACTGTTACACAAACCCACTGCAGTCTACACTACGGTATACACGTTTCCGACCGCACCGATTAAAACTTTTACCCATTAGGCCATTACCATAACATTCGAAATGGACAAATTTATCATAAAAAACGAAAATTTAGCGAATCTAAAACTGATAACGCGGAATCAGATTTTGGTAGCAACGAAATGGAACAAATTGGTCGGAGGTGCCTCCTCAGCCTGCTCACATATTGCACTTATAAAAACTGGATCCTCGTTTTAATATGATCCAAAGAAATATCCAGGAGCAAACTCCATTAGCTGTTAGCCTGTTAGGCCAACTAAGACTTATGTTAACGTAGTGTCGTAGAAATGACGTAAAATCGTAGAATTAGATCAGTAGAAATTAGAATTTTAGAATCATTAGAAACTAGAAAGCATTCAATGTCAACATTTTCATTCATTAAAAATGTTAGCAATTGAAAATTTTCAATAAATAAATTGGTTTAACTTTTTATTTTTATTTTAACGATATTCACATATTAGGCCTATTATTGTATGGTGTGTCGCCAAATTTATTTGCAAGTTTAGGTGTGTCGTGTGCCAAAAAAGGTTAAGAACCTCTGCTTTAGTTAATTGCTCTGATGAGTCTGTCTGTTTCTAGTCTACGTTGGTTGCTGGGACTTTGCAGCTGAACCCATTTTAAAAATCAAATTATAAAATTATAATTATAATTTTCCAAAGAACTTATGTAAAATGTTATTACTTTGAATCAAAAGTTGGTCTCAAAAATGCACCATTACAAACCCCTAAATGAAAATTTTTCTTACCCTGGGGAGAGGGCACAGCCCCCTCCCCAGACCCCTCCCCTCAGAGTTCTTAAAAACTGCGTAATTTTATGGAAGACCTGGTTACGCCACTGCGCTGTTGCATAATGTTATTCTATCCCCTGCATATAAAATGAAAAGGACTGTAATTCACGAAATGTAGTTAAAATTTACAGAACAGCAATCATAATGACTTGATTCTGTGGCTTTCTCTTAGGACTGCCACACAGGAGAATTGTTCAAGAAACTCAGATTGCACCCGAAGACTTTAGGCAACGCTGACTTTCAGCTCTTCTTTATCGGAGGTAAGAGCTAATGAACCAAAAATAAACCCAGCTCTGTATTGTAGTAAAGCTGGCTTTGAACTGAACACAGTCTCAAAAGTGCACTTTGAAAAAGCTGGACACGTTCTCAATACAACTGTGCTGATATTTGACCTTGAGCAAGTTCTTCACTCACAATATTATTGCTCAACGCCATTGTTTGATGCTTGTCCACTAGATAGTAGCGCTTAATTAATGCACAATGATAATATTCGAATGAAAACTGTCTACTTACTGTGCAGATAATTAGGAAACATCGTTCTAATTAATTACTAAAGGGAAAATTTTGACGATTATCGATAAGACTGAAATACTGCTCTTTCACAAATCTTACCCTGAATCCTCCTCTTCCCTTTACCCTGCTTGCCGTTTCAAGTCTAAGAACCATTCATCTTAGACGTCTGACTGTCTGGAGTCTGTCTGTCTGTCTGTCTGTCTGACCCATTTGGAACTTGACCCGGAACCGATTTTTACCCTCCCCGCCTATCGGTTTTGTTTTGATTAAGCGCCTGTGATGAGCTGGCTAATTTTTTATATTATTTTAGTCACATTGCGCTTACGGCCTTTGAGAAATGAGTCATATTAGCGTAGGCATCCTTTATGGTTATAACTTGTGCAAATACAGGTAGCATACGAAGTTCATTGAATGAAAATTGGATCGAATGCTTATCGGACTATGACATAACTGACCGAAGTACCCTTGTTCTTGCTGGTCGTCTAACTGGAGGAGTTTGGCCTACGTTGGAAGAAGTGGCAGCACAGCCAAGACACCTGAAACCGGCTGATAGCATTACGCTGACAACGATAAGTGACGAGCACCTAGATGTGTTGGATTGTGAATATGACGGCCCGGTGTCATCATGCGGTGCGGACATGCTACAGGTGCGTATAACATGGTCATCAATCTCTGCTCATAAACAAATGTCATTTAATGACTAATAAATAACATCATTATCACTACGCAGGATCGCTTCGCGTGAAATCGTAGTAAGAAAAATGAAACCGCGGCCAAACCTAAGTTGAACATCAGCCAAGTTCTTTTAAATTAAGTCCTGCGCTGAAATTTGTACTCTGCGAAATATAATACTGGCCTAAGTTCCCCCCTAACGGCTGCAAAATGTTGGTGAAACAATTTTTCTAAAAACGCAATTTGCAAATAGACCAACTTATAACATATCTGGTAGGCCTACACGTGAAATTCCCACTAAAAGCGCGACAACGGCATCCATTAATTTAACGTCTGAGAACTAAAACTGCTGTTTAATAGATCGAGAATCTTTTAAACTTACAGTGCAGAAAATTTTCAAGATTTTTGGGACAACATATTTAAAAGTATTTGTTTATAGTTTTTGTTCGCTGCGCGTGGTACGTGTTTTAGCGTAATTATTATGCATAATTATGTACTTTCATTGTTCAATAATACAGATGATTAATTCATATTATTTTTTTCATTTCCACAGCTCCCATGCCACTTGCATTATACTGCCGTAGCGAATTAGAGAATGGAAAGTATGAGATTCGATGTCGTAAATGTAACGAAAAATGGAAGTTTGCTCTTCTAAGACCTGCCGCCTGCCTCACACTTAACGAAATCACAGAATTCGAACAAAGAGCTCACATGAACTACTTCGGAAACCACCCAAGCGAAATGAACTCTTGTCCAAAGTGCGGCACATTCTCTCGGCCGCATCGTGCGGAAGATAAACGGGTCGTTTGCAAGAACTGCACTTCACTCTATGGTAAAGTATTCGAGTTCTGTTGGACTTGCCTTGGCGAGTGGAAGACGTCTGGAAAAGAGACATGTGGCAATACTAACTGTGGATCAAATAAAGAGCTACTTGAAATTCTGGAAAACTGTGAGGCGATGGAACTGAACGGCGTTGAAGTTCCCTCCCAACGCGCTTGTCCAAATTGCTCGTTTCTAATGCACCATGAGGAAGGTTGCAAGCATAATTATGACCTGCAGCTAAGTAAGTAAAGTAAGTAAGTAAGTAAGTATATTCTTTAATAAAACCAATTGCATATCCGCACTCTGGTGTACATACATCTTAACAACAATCAACAGTTAATGTTAATACGAGTACAACATTCTAACAATAAACGTCTTTCGCTGTAAATAATCTGCAAGAGGTACACAATGGTCGTGCGATCGCGGTCGCAGGGTATATTGTTGGGGCTTTTTGGTGGAAGTAAACTATGCAGTACGTGGCCCTGGTTCATCAGGACCGCAGAGAAAAGACGGGTGTCAGCTTCATGACAAAGTCGCTCAAATTTTGGGTAGTCTTCAGGAAGATACCGGAGGCGGATTAGCTTACTTATTATTGATTGAAGTTACGAGTTTTGTTTCATCTGTTTAGAGTCACTCAGACTCACTCTTATTGTAGACTAACAATAGGATAATACAATTTAAGATCGACCTATAGTTGAATTTCTGTTTACATTATCCAGACAATAGCTAAGGAAAACTATGACCATAATTATACTCTGACACATTCCCTTCGTTTGAGCTCAAAGTCATTTAGCTTGCAGATATTAACTTCCACAATTGTTGCCCATTTACCAGTTTCGGTCGAGGAAGGATAGTATTATAATCATTTTGCTTTTCTCTTCAATGGAATGCATACCTGTTTTATATTCTACTGTCCGCACAATATAAGAAACTTAATATTACTGACTCAACATAATGACTCACACTTAACTGCGACAGAAGCATTGACACAGTCGCCTCCCTTCAGTGACGCTTCAGCACAAGTTGTCCTATTTCTGCCTCATTAAAACTAAGCTGTGTCCAGAAATTGAATCCTTACAGGCTTAGACAAAATCAAGTAATGTGAGCAACTTTTTATGAACAAAAAAGACGTGGAGAACTGCAAAAACATGAGCACTTCAAATATAACGCTGTTGTGTTAGCCTATAAGTTAACCATGATTTCCGGTAAGTAGGTAAAGAAATTAGCCTCACATCATGAAAACATCCATACTGATACGTTTAGATCACATAACTTTTAATTTTATCTTAAATAAGTGAGAGTTAAGAAAGCATCTTTATGTAATTGGAAGATCATCATCTACTTGATGTACCATAGCAAATTCAAGGTGTTAACCGTTCTGTTATTTTGTTAAGCTAATTATTAGCAGATAGTTGTCCCTGTTAGCGGGATTTTCACCCTTTTTGGGCCTTCCTTGCCACCTCACTCACCAGCTTGATCAAATAATGGAAGTTATATATTCGGTTAACTTCATCCATCAGCAAAGTCTGCATTGCTGACACAGAATGAAACAGATTTCTCTCTTAGACGACGTTCCTCCTCTTTAGAATATTCTGCTGCATGATCCTCTTCTTTTTGGTAATGTAATTAAGCAAAGCCTCACATTCAGACTTATCCATGAAAATAATTTTGAAATGTTTCACTAAGCAGTAGGCCTACTTATTAATGCAACTTATAGCCAATATATACTAACTAATATTGAATCCTTTAAGATAATCAAAGCATACGCAGAAATTAATTTGAGCTACGAATAATTAATTTATGTTGGTCTGCCTTTTATAGTCAACCAATCAAGTTTGTTCTAGCTTGTGATACCTCCGTTTGCAAATTCCATTCTAAGCCGAATAATTCCGTGGATCAACAAATGCCTAGTAGTCTTTATCTCAAGACTGTACTGGCTTCATGGACTACAATGCTTTATTTTATTTTGCCTATTGGCCTATCGATACTAACTAGGTTTGGTTTAACTGCGATTATTTAATGGGGAGGCCATAATTCTGTGAATGCCTAATCTTTATCAATGAATGCTAGAATAGCAAGGGCAAGCTCATATCAGAAAGCCAGTACTTTATTTACAAACACTGGTTATGACTCTCCTGTTCTATGTAATAACCTGAGACCAGCAAACAATAATAAATAAACATTAGGCTAACCAGATGAATCACAGAAAATCAAGCGCAAGGTCATATCAGTTGATTGATAGCCTACCAGTTGAAGGGTAGGCCTAATCTGCATCAATAATAGCATAGAAACCAGTGCTAGCTCGTCTTAGGAAGCCAGTACAGTTATAGTTACTCGCAGGCTTTTATTCAGACTACTTGTAGCTAATAAGCTGGCCCAATATATCTGACACTAATAATATTGAACGACTAATATCCAACACAATTTCAGTGGTAGATCTAACCATAGAAGAATTAGCTTGAAGCTCATTAGCGCTAGATGGCATAATGAATAAGTATCAATTAGTGATTGATTGGTAATGCTCAGAATCTTTTCAGCAAACAGTGCCAACTAGCATCAGTAAAAGTCTACTTGTTGTTTGACCCATTTTCTTAATTATATAGTAATGTCTGTAATCTCTCCACTGCGTTTTAATGCCATATATATAAGCGCGCCCGTTATCCTAATGGTGAGTTTACATGCCGCATTTGCTACTAAGCTTATATAAAACATTTATTTCATAATTTTATTATTAATTTTCATTTATTGAAAGTCATTTACTTAAGAAAATGTACTTATTAAATCCTATTCAAAATTATATAGAAAAGCTACCGAAAATAGAGGGGGCGATTTTAGTAAGGGGGAGACTTTGTATCGTAGATAGGGGAGATTCTATTTCAATGGGGAGACTTTGTTCCGATACAGAGTCTCCGGGAGACTCTATTTCAGCAAGGGGAGACTCTGTTTGGGGGAGATTTTATTTCGTGACACCGGCTCATTCCACATTACCGCGGTATTACCTCAATTTTTGTCCCCATTACCGCGAGATTTACCACGGTTACCGCGGTTTGACCGCGGGAAAATTCCCCATGGCACTCTCTAATCCGAAGAACCAATGCAATATTTGTCAGTACGAGGAGGTCGCAGGAATGAAAGATTATTTGGCTTGCCAGTATGTATTGCCTTCTAAACTACTCTCAAAGTTTAAAGACAGAAGTTAGCCTTTCTTGAGTCGAACTGATATAGATCTGTTAGATGGTCATGTTTTAGCTCCTCTGTGACGTTCTCGAAAGGCGCTATACAATCCTGTACAGAGGACATTCTAAATATTCCTGTCGCTCTGACTGTGGGGCGCGGTGGTGTAGGGGTATGTTCAGTGCCTTGCAGCCGTAGGGGTTGCGGGTTCGAATCCACCTCAAGCCGCCGCGTAGGGACCTTGGGCAAGTCCTTCACTCCCAATTGCTCATGCGCTACGGCGTGAAAATCCGACTCAGTGTCCGCCCTGTAGTCGGGAGCGCCTCTGAGTAGAAATCTTGAAGGGGCGCTAAAACATGTGCTCATACATACATACATACATACATTATAATAGCCTTGATAAAAATCAATAGTTTTCTGTCATCGGGAAAACACTGTCTCTAACTGTAAAATTGTGTAATTAGAAGCTTCTATTGCACCGGTGTCTAATGCACAAGGCATCAACCGATGGCACACCAAAACCAAGCCTTAATCGGGCCAATATCCAGAAGATCAGTCCATATTAATCACTATAGCCTACGTGTAATTTCAGCAGCACCACCTCTATGAATGTGCGTTCGAAACTAAGGCTTTAACTGTGCTTTCGATTGCCAACTTTCTTCCTGTTAGTCTGACAGCGATATTGGCGTGATTCAGAAAGCACACAATTACATCGAGTTACATCCTAGTGCGCGCAATCGCATTGTGTGGGCAAGACAAGGACAGCTGTGGCGTATACAAGACTTACATTCAGGTGCACCTTCTGACAGATCATATATGCCGTTAACTGACATCGACGTCATAGAACGAGAATTCGTGACTTCAGGATTTAATATTCGTAAATATTCGTGAATATTAGGACATTTCTAATATTCGTAAATATTCGTAAATATTCGTTGATGACGTTACTGTTTCACGCCCCGGATGTGATCGGAATCCAAGCAACTATATTCACGCCCGCCACGCTATTGGCTAAAGCATGTCATGTGAACTTGTTGACTAACATCGGGATTTTCAAATGGCGGACATCTTGAGGGTCGTTTAGGTCAGGTTCGGCGTCGTGGGGATCGTTTAGGGTAAGATTCGGCGTCGCGAGGGTCGGTTAGGGTCAGGTGAGGCGCCGTGAGGGTCGGTTAGGGTCAGGGTTAGGGTTTCTGTCGTCATTAGAAACCGTCAACAATCTTCCACCGCTTTCGGGAGTGTTTTTCGGTGGGCTCCAGGGGCGCAGCCACGGTCCAGAAGTTGGGGGGACCTACTAGAATGTCTGAGATGGGGAATTACGAGTGCGGAAGGCAGGAAGCCTCTAACGCCTAGGGGGTAAAAGGGAGCGTCGTAAGCCGACGCAATTTTACGCATTTGATACCAAATGGAGTGCATTTTGGGCTCTTGTTTACCTCAGAATTTTCAAAAGTTGGATGAGACCGTCCCAACCTGTTCGAAAGTTGGGAGGGACGCGTCCCACGGGTCCCATAGGGTGGCTGCGCCTATGGTTGGCTCCTTTCATGTCCACACAATCATGTTACATGCATTGGCCAATTGCGTAGCGGGCGTGATTCGAGTCCTGTGTGTAGAATCACGTCGGGCGTGACTGTATCCACGACCTTATGAAAAATACGAAACGGACGGCGTAGACGCACCGGTGTGTACACACGATGAACCCTCGCACGAGTATTGTCATGTCCACTTTCATTATCAACCCACCGAATGAATTTTCCAGCATAGACTTTCAGGTGTAAGCCTTTCACCATATATTATTGCGCGATGTGAACAAACCTCTCAGATCAGAGTAACTCAGAGACAGCTGGGTTTTATCAAGCTGTTATTATTTACAGAAATTGCATTAAAATGAGCCAGGAGAAAGACATCTCGGGACTACGCTTATGGCAAATCAACGTACTGTGTGACGTAGAGAACACATCGACTGTCATACTAACAGTAACCAAGGTAGGTCCATACTGTTTCTAAAGTAAATTTTAATCTTCGAAATTTCTCAGCTCCATGCAATAAGTCCAGCTTATCACCGATGCTATATATCAAATCAAGTCCGCAATAGCCAGGCTGTTTGTCCGTTCCACGTCAGAATCCGGGAAGGTAAAGACGATTTGATAGCATGGTCATACGGTGATAAGGATCAGAGTTGGGTAGAAAAATTAGGTATACCTCAACTCTGGAGATGCCTCATGCCTGATCTTAACGAATGCAGGTCTCACAGACCATAAATGCTTGGCTTTATTGCAGTGCTTTTTTTCTAGTAAAAAAGGTTCCGGAACTCAACAAATTCAGAACCGTTATAGTGGCATATTTTATGGTAATATTTCTATTTCATATAATATCAATATCAATAAACACTGAAAGCACTATAGATTAAATAAAGATATCTAAATAATTTACAAAACATTTTAATGACAAATTTAAATTAGCTAAATTATTTTTAATAGCTGAAAAGGTCCCGGAACGGCGTTCCGGACCGTTCCGGCTGAAAAAGCACTGCTTTGTTGTATTGTATTGTATTTGAACACTTGTTATAGCGCCCCTTCCAGATTGCCCATTCAGAGGCGCTCCCGACTACTGCGCGGACGCTGAATCGGAGTTTCACGCCGAAGCGCATGAGCAATTTCGAGTGAAGGACTTGCCCAGGGTCCCTACGCGGCAGCTTTGAGGTGGTTTCGAACCCGCAACCCTCCAGCTGCAAGGCACCGAACATACCCTTACACCACCGCGCCCCAGTTGTATTGTGTTGTGTTGTATTGTATAGCATTGTACTCCACGTTTATAATGCGACCGAGCCACCCGCAGTAAAGATCCGAGAAATTAATCTCTGATAAACCGACCAACCCGGAATTGAACCCGGGCCGCCGACGAGGCGAGCGGGCTACCAACCCACTCGGCCACTCAGGATCTCTTTACCCGATTGATTGTGATTTTAGAATACCATTATGCTTAGAGACGATAAGCGATTGAAGCTTTGTGCAGTACGATAATAGCGTTTAGAAACAGCTGCAGATAGGATTGGTTGTATTCAGGTCTAAGTAAGAGAACCGCATAAAGTTAGCCTATTTAAAATGCGGTGTGAAGTTATATTTATTTTTTTGTTTCAAATAGTACTGTCTAGGAGGCCAGGTGAACAAATGGGACGGTGTCGTTCAAAACCGGAAACGAAATGGTTTCGAAGCTAAAACTGACATGCACCTGTGTCTGTGAGATTGGGACCTTGGTCATTAAATGACCAAGGTCCCAATCTCACAGACACAGGTCCAACAGGTCAAACATAGCCATAATTGTCGAAGTGTTAGTTCATAAATTTTATGAACTAACACTTCGACAATTATGGCTATGTTGGTACTATAGAAATACGTGGGGCGCGGTGGTGTCAGAGGCGGATTAAGGCATGTTCAACATGTTCGGCCGAACAGGGGCCCCCACACTTGAGGGGCCCCCACAAATGCCAAAGAATTTTTTCAATATTTTAGAATTATTATTGTTATTTGTGAAGTCCAACAGTAAAAATGAGCAAAACACTCTGATCAGAATAAATTATTAGAAACTGCTCATTTTAATACACAAAAAACGACTTTTGCACTTGTGTGGGTTCCTATTATCAGGCAGGTTCATCTCAAAATCAGCCGAAAACGAAATGATTCAGTTTGCTGACCTAGCAAAGTCATTTGCTCATGAACAGACAAATGAAACATCCTTTACTGGTTAATCACAAAAAGTACTCAATGACACCTTTCCAAATGTTGAGACAGCGCTGTGAATATAGGCCTATCTTGTTCTGATGGAGACAAACTGCAGCAGAGAACGTTCATGTACAAAACTCAAATTGATTAAAAAGAGACCGAGAGCGTCAATGTCGAAGACATACTGGTAGCGCTATTCAGCATCGAAAGTGACATACAATTATACAGTACCATACTTAAAAATTCAGAAGTGCACATTGAAGTCGGGTAACCATTAAGAGCCGTAGGTAGACTGGAAGAGGCAAGTTTTCAGTTAAGAGCTAACATGAGGAGGTAGAGAGTACCAGATGGAGGGACCGACAACTGTGACAAGACAAGACGTGTGGGCCTACCAGAAACAACATAGGCCTACTTTCCAGCAGATGCTGGTCGAAGAGAGGAGCGGCCTTTAACAGAGTTGCAAGGTGTGACCATGGAAGATAAGTAGGAAGGCAGATGATCTGCGCGTGCTCTGTACATGATGAGTGCCAGCATGAAGCGGACACGCTCACAGACAGGAAGCCAGTGCAGAGAACGAAGAGCAGGTGTGATATGGACTCGGTAAGAGAGTCCAAGACACAGTCTTGCAGCTTGATGCGTTATTTTGGTTAGAGGAAGCAGTGTGCATTCAGGGAGGCCATAGAGTAAAGAGTTGCAGTAGTCAAGTCGCGTCAGAATAAGGCAGTGTATCAGTGTTTTCAGTTATGCTGTGTCAGGAGTAGAGCGAAGCTTGCGGATTCTCCTGAACGTGAGCTACATTTTGACGACATAGCCAAAAGGCTCGCAACGTATGGGCCTATGTGTGTACATTCCATGTCAATTTAGCGATATTGATTGTCATTGTCAATTCATAATTTTGTTGTTGCTCTTAACTCTCTAACTATTAGTTTTGTTACAAAATGTAACTGCAAAACACTGTGTCCAATAAGTCAAGACTATATTGTTAGCCTAAGCGGCCTATTTTTGTTTTCTGTATTGTGGTAAGCCTGCAGTTGTAATATTCTTTTACCACGACTCCCCCCACGAGTCACTCTAATATTGTTTAACTTAAAGTACATCTTTAAGTTAAAGTCTTTAACACCAGATTGGATAATTATAAACCCTACTGATATTGTACAAAAAGAAAGAAGGCACGAATTATAATAATAAAAGAATATTGATTCGTTGAATATAACATGTTTTATGTGTCCTTTTGTTGTTATTCTATGGGGCTGGGCCCCCACAGTCTTACTGAACAGGGCCACCACATTTGCTAATCCGGCCCTGGGTGGTGTAGGGGTATGTTCGGTGTCTTCCAGCCGGAGGGTTTGTGTTCGAATCCACCTAAAGCCGCCGCGTAGGGACCCTGGGCAAGTCCTTCACTCGCAATTGCTCATGCGCTTCGGCGTGAAACTCCGATTCAGTGTCCGCGCTGTAGTCGGGAGCGCCTCTGAGTAGAAATCTTGAAGGGCGCTATAACAAGTGCTCATACATACATATTCATACATACAATACGTACGTGTATCGTGGCTCAAGTTTAATTCTTATATTCAGGGTGTGCAGAAAATATTGCTTCGAATATGTTCATGCATGCATCTGTTATGTTGCTTTGGTTAGAACTGCTACACAGCAGAATTGTTCGAGAAACTCCGACAACATCCGAAAGTTCCAAAAGCCGATGACTTCCTGCTTTACTCGGTTAGCGGTAAGAGAGGAAAATACCAGTTATCGGTTGCAGAAAAGCTAATAATAGATCATTTTGAACTTCCTTGATTGGCTTGGCTCTTTCCTACATGATCGTTCTTTTCAGTTGTCTATGGGCCTACTAGGTCTTTATCGGTCCCTGCCTCTTTTGGTCTGCCCCAGGAATCTGCCCTGGGCCCCCTTCTCTACATCATCTACAAGGCCGACCTATATAGGCCCGCTTCTTGCAGCAAACGCTGACCTTAGCCAGTCTTACGCTGACGATGTCCAGGCATACCTGCACTGCTCGGCGTCTGATGCGGCTCCCTTGGATCTCGTCGAACCGCTTGCGCCTCAACCCATTCAAGACTCAATTCATCTGGCTGGGCATGCGCCAACAGCTTGCTAAGATCGATCTAGCAGCACTTGCTACTGAGTTCCCGCAGTTCGCTTTCTCTACCACTGTTCGCAATCTTGGCGTCATATTAGATCAAGAGCTTACCTTTGCACGGCACATGCACCAGCTTTGTCGCGCTATTATCAGTTGCGCCAGCTAAGAGTTGTCTCGCGCTCTCTCACCACTAAATGCTACCACTACATAACTCTTATCCATTCGTTTGTCGTCACGCGTCTTGATCATTGCTGTGCACTCTACGCTGTCCTCCCGGCTGGGCGGCTGGGGTGTTTGGAGCGGGTCTTGCGTACGGCCGCGCGCCTCATCGGCCATATCGCAAAGTTCGGCCATGTCACCGCTTATATAGGGTGACACGAAAGTTCGTTCACCGTTTTCAAACTTAAATATCTGGGTCAATATGATTCAGATTTCGGAAATATTTTGCCAGCGTATACAAGACTCACATATGAGACATCGTAAAATGACATCACGCATTTTCTAGCTCGTGCTAGCTCGTGCCTGGATATGACGTCAAGCAGCCGGCGCTGGACCAATAATAGCCTGCGCTGTGTATGTCTGAAGCCGAATATTCTTCCGCGTGATTTGGTTGCCTATAATTTATGTTGTTTTGTTATTTGAAAATGGGCAAAATTAATTATATCAAGCTTCGTGCTCAAGCAATAATATTAGCTAGTGAAGCATACTCACATTCCGTAATAGGAAAGAAGTTGCAGCGTTCAAAGCGCTGGGTAACGAAATGGGTTGTTCGCGGCAGAGTCAACGACACATTGATTGATAGGAAACGCAGTGGACGATCCAAGATTTTGTCCAATGCAGCCAATCGACTCATTAGTGCAACGAAGTACAAGCGCGGACAGATTGTGAAGCCAGCGTTCGAGAGAGAAAATGACAACGAGAGTGTCATGCAACGAAACTTATTTCTTGACAATGATCTAGGAGTATTTCAGCAGGATGGTGCACGCTGTCATACATCAGCTGTGACTAAGAAGTGGCTATACGACAACCTCCCGTCACACATAAAGCCGAAGGTTTGGCCACCCAACTCTCCGGACCTCTCTCCTATTGAGAACTTGTGGAGTATTTTATCTCTCAGCGTTTATAAAGATCCTGAGCCAAGAAACGTTTATCAGCTCAAACGTTGCCTCCAAGTCTCCAACGAGCGTGGAGGTCGATAGCAGTTGGGACACTACAGACGCTGATCCAGTCTATGCCGGATAGTCAGTGCTGTCATTATGCAGAAAGAAGATGCTGTACGCTAATAGTCAACGTCTGTATGTCCTAGGTAACAACAGTGTCTTGTTGTGTACGAGGCAACACATTTCCTTTACTGTGTTAATTTGATGAAAGCAGTTTTTCCGCAAAAACTGGTGGTCTTTACATTTTCTTATAAATAATGGCAACCATGTACCGGATCATAATCAAATTCTTACCAGTATCTTTCGTTTGACATATGTATGCACTGACAAAATATTATAATGAAATATGCAGCCGTTACTGAGACAACGCATTTTGAAAACGGTGAACGAACTTTTGTGTCACCCTATATGAGGGATGTCCTGCACTGGCTTCCTATCCCGCAGCGGATCCTTTTCCCGCTTTCTGCTTTGGTGTGGCGGTGCCTCTTAGGCTCCGCTCCTGTGTATTTACAAGAGCTCTGTCGCTCTACTTTGGATGTGCAGGGACGTAGAGCTCTTCGCTCCTCCGCACATGGTGAACTTCTTGTTCCGCGTGCGCGAACTGCTCTTAGACACCATCGTGCCTTCTCTGTTGCGGGCTTCATGTTTTGGAATGGGCTCCCATTGTATTTGTATTGTATTTGGCTATTTATAAAGCGCTTCTCACAGCAAAAGCCTTTCAGAAGCGCTCCCAGTGCGAGCAACCCGAGGGAAAAAGCAGGATTTTAGTTTCGAAAAAGATGAGGAGAGACTACCAGAAAGGATGGCAGAGCGAACCGGTGGAGGAAGTCCATTCCACAGAGAAGGACCTATGCAGGCGAAGGATCTGGATTGAGCCATTGCAGTCCTGACACGGGGAACATAAAGGTCAAGCCGATCAGAGGATCGGAGAGGACGCAGCGAAGTGGCAGAGAGCGGGCGAAGCATGAGGTCGCAAAGGTACTTCGGAGCAAGACCCAGATGAGACTTAAGGACTAAAATAAGAACCTTGAATTGTATTCGGACAGATAGAGGGAGCCAGTGAAGTTCTTCAACCATGAATGCAGAGATGTGAGAGAATCGAGGAAGACGAGCAATCAGTCTAGCAGCAGCATTAAGTACTGACTGTAGAGGAGATAGGCGAACCTTAGGGAGACCAACAAGGAGAGAATTACAGTAGTCTATTCGAGAGCAGACGAAAGCGTGGACAATTGAGGTAAAGGTCGAGGAAGGAACAGATTTGCGAATAGCCCTGAGACGCCTTAGTTGGAAGTAGGAAGAGCGAGTAAGCATGGCAATGTGTTCAGTAAAAGTTAGAGAACTGTCTAGAATGGCAACCAGGTCTCGAAACATTAACATTACGCCTTATTCCTAGAGTTCATTTAGATGCGTTTTACTCTAGCCTTTAAACCATCCTTTTCAGCCGGGGTTGGGTCGAAAGCGCTCCTGAGTAGAAACCTTGAAGGGGTGCTATATAAATCTTCGGAATGAATGAATGAATAAATTTTTTGAAGTAAAGACAGACAGACAGGGAGGGAGGGGCGGACGGACGGGCGCAGGGAGTGAGACGGGAATTCAAAGACCAGGAACAAGGTCAAACGTGTCAAGGTAATTATTGGAATATGCAATTGAAAACAGAAAGATCTACCTTGTGCATAGTCATGGTGTGTCAGTCGAGGTCCTAGCTCCAACAACCGTCACTTTTTGACTTGTCATTTCAATATCAGCCCTGTCTGTCTCTGTCTCTGCACTAGAAGGAAAACTGTGTACGGGAAAACTGTAGGTAAACTTGTAAAGAAGTTGAATTATTTTGTAGCAACCATGCGCAGTGCTATGGTCGAAAGTCGGAAACAACGATTATCGGACTACGGCATAACTGACCGAAGTACCCTTGCCCTTGTTGCTAATTTAACTGGAGGAGTCTGGCCAACGTTGGAAGAAGTGGCAGCAGAACCGAGGCTTCTTAAACCTGCTGATGGCATAACATTGCCAACGATAAGTGAAGAGCATCCAGATGTGTTGGGTGTTGAAGATGACGGTCCAGGAGTCATCATGCGTTGCGGTCATGCCACAGGCAAAATGAACATACTATTTGTCTATTGATATTTCACGAAATTAACTTATGCACCTCTTAGTAACTGAGTAGATTTAAAAACGAATTAATCGTTAATGATGCAGATTTATTACATCATATTTTTATGTATTATCATATCCAACTGTCACTCGTAAAACAATCAGCATGCCTTACCTAAATTCCTTTACAGAATTATTGTTATTAATATTGTCATTGCAATAATTGTGAAAAAGACAATGTATACGGCATCACAAGTAGTGAGCTTCTTCTGAAGTGCTTTACAATCAAAGAAAGTGTCAAGAGTTCAAAGACAGAATAGAGTTTCAATTGTTTTAGAAAGAGCGGTCATTATCTTCCTCCACAATGCATGCTGTGGGCCAGCGATCCGAAAAGGCTCGATCACCGATCTTAATTGATCTGATTTGGGGCGTATGAAAACATCAACAGAATTTGACGAATACAGCCACACTCGATTATAATCGTTCCACCGA
>JACEVL010002288.1:0-19791 GCA_020284085.1 Aporrectodea caliginosa
ATCCTCATATTGCTATATCTTATATTCCTTTAATTGCTCCCCAGCTTGCTGAACTTATTAATTGCTCCCTTAATACTGGGGTAGTACCTCATGCTATAAAAATTGCCAAAATTGTTCCTATATACAAAAAGGGAGATAGGGATGACCCTACAAACTATAGGCCTATTTCTATCCTTCCTTTCTTTGCCAAATACTTCGAAAAAGTTATGTATGACAGGCTTAGCAACTTTGTAGAAAAATCTAACATCATATTCTCCCACCAATACGGCTTTCAATCGGGTCGCTCTACTTTCATGCCTCTAATGAATATGTATGATAAAATATCAAATGCGTTTGAAAATAACGAGTACTCCATTGGAATATTCTTCGATTTAGCCAAGGCCTTTGATACCGTAAATCATGATATCTTGCTACAAAAATTAGCTAATTACGGTATCAGAGGCACCCAACTAGCCTGGTTTACTAGCTACCTTGATAAACGTCTCCAATGTGTCTCATGTAATGGCGCTCTCTCAAGCTTTAGAATGGTAAAATACGGAGTTCCACAAGGATCTAATCTTGGGCCCCTACTCTTCCTCTTATATATCAATGACTTACCCAATGTATCGCCTATTCTCTCCTTCATCCTCTTTGCTGACGACACAAATGTCTTTTATTCCCATAAATCCTATCACACTCTTGTGCAGACTATAAATAGTGAACTTATCTCTATAGCTGAATGGTTCTCTGCTAATAGACTTTCCCTAAACTTGGAGAAAACTAACTTTATTCTATTTCGTTCCTACAGAAAAATTTGTCCCCCCAGTGATTCACTGCTACTGTCTATGAATGGGACCCTCATATCACAGGTTAGCTCCTCCAAATTTCTTGGTGTATACATTGATCAACACCTTACGTGGAGTGATCACATTAAAAATATCTCGGCAAAAGTTGCAAAAAATATTGGCATACTCTACCGTACCTCCCACATTCTCCCTTCCTCTATCCGAGCAAAGCTATATTACTCCCTAGTATATCCATACATTTCGTATTGTAATTTAGTATGGGCATCTACCTATGAATCCAGACTACATAAATTAGTATCACTACAAAAGCGTGGGGTACGCATAATAGCTGGAGCTTCGTTATTTGCTCACACAAGCCCACTATTTCCAAAATTTAAATTACTTAAGTTCCACCAAATAAGGACCTTCCAGATAGGGGTTTTTATGTACCGATTTACCCACGACCTTCTGCCTCCGAACTTTTCAGGTTACTTTCAGCTAGGATCTGACATACATCATCACTTTACTAGAAGCTCTAAACTTTATCGTGGTATTCATGCCCACTCTAACTCACGAAGATTCTCCATTAAATTTACTGGCCCTGGTGTTTGGAGTAGAATTCCTCTTTCTATTCAGCAGGTGCCTAATTTTCAATGGTTTAAAAAAATGTTACGTTCTTACTTGATAAAAGACATGATTGCTTAAGTACTGTTACTCTGTTAGTTAAGATTTACTTTTTTGTTTGTTTCTTTATGCTTAATGAATCGACTTAAGTTTGATAATTACGCATTTGATGTTATTCTGTAAATTCAGGCTGTTAACCGTCCTGCCACTACGTTAATTTAAGGCTTAGCAAATAGGTGTCCCTGTTAGCGGGATCTTTAATCCCTTAAGGGCCTTCCTTGTTGCCATCTCGATATGTGAAGTCTATTACTGTACATAACTGTATTGATGGTTTCAATAAAGATTGAAACTGATCTATGCATCCAAGAACATTTTAAACATAATGATGCTTCATTTGTTACAATAACATACAAACTCGTCCATAGTCTGTATTAGGTACAGCGAAATCAAAAGGCAGCATGAAACAAGACTTCACGGCAGTCAAATATGTCGGTGGTCCTTGCAGTTATTGCAAGTTACTCCCGTTGTTTTGTGTTGTTTTTTGCTTCCTGTAAACTGGCTTCTCACTTCATCTTCAGTATCTGTTTCAGCTAATATAAGTTCTAAATCTGTAGCTGTTGACAAAGTTCATGTAGAAATATCGGTTTACGTTTTTATGCTGCATTCAGCCATTTTCACACATATAACGCGTATTATTATTTATTTTTATCACTTCCAGTTTTCAAAAGACAAAGAAGTAAGAAACAAATGTAGCCCTGCATTCCCTCTACAGAATGGTATATTTGTTTCTCTTCTAGGAAGAATATTGAATACACTATGGTCGAAAAACTAAAGGAGGTGGTATCCATCCCTCCCATGGTAGGCCTACCTCGGCTATAATTATCAGGTATAACTTTTGAACGGCTTGAGATAACACCATGACATTTACCTCAAAATGTGCCCATGTAAAAATTGTATTCCACATGAAAAAATATGCATAAAAACGCAGGGGTGGGGGTGGTAACCACCTTCTTGGTAGCCCGAGGGTTAATCTTTAATTAATTGAAAGTCCGTGTAAATAATAAAATTGTTACTCGACGTGTCAAAGAAATAGCGTACGGTCGGGCTTTTTCAAACTTTCAAATGCTAATTTCTTTAAATAGTTCAGTGCATAAACTTTCGCTGGAATTACATCTCGCGAGAATAATTACACAGATTTTGTTTTCATTTTTATTTTATTGACTTTTCGGATCATAATTGGAATCGGCGAAAATAGCATGCCAACTATCGGAAATCGGTAGAAAATGTCAATCGGCTCATCCCTAATTATTATTATTATTATTATTATTATTATTATTATTATTATTATTATTATTATTATTATTATTATTATATTATAATAATAATAATAATATTATTATTATTATTATTATTATTATTATTATTATTATTATTATTATTATTATGATTATTGTTATTATTATTGTTATTATTATTATGATGATCATCATTATTATAATTATTACCGGGAATGCCCATCTTTAGGGGCTTAAATAAAACTCCAAAAGCTAAAGAATACTCATTCAGTTTGTAACTAATTATAATTTATTTAATAAGACTTCAGTCAAGTGAAATAACTCAAGAAAAACGTCCTAAATATTGTGTTTCTTCTGTTTTTAGTTGTCATAAAAGTCTCAGTTGAGAATTGTGGTACAGCATGTACATCTTCCTTGGACCCAAAGTTGCTTCACCAAAGAATCGAAGACCTTCAAAACAGAACCAAACCGAGATCATCTCAAACAGATGAACTCATCAATCAACTAAGGGATGAAGACATAGAAATCCTGGTAAAGTCGCAGTTTACGTTGCTAAATTATTCTAATGTCTTCAATGCCGTTCTTGACGTTGGTAAGTAAGAAGTCTACCTTTGTGCATCTTAACTATCATCAATCCAGCTTCCATTTCATAAAGATTTTTTTCATCAATCCAACTTCCATTTAATTTGAAAAAATTACTTTTATCAATCCAACTTCTATTTGACGAAAAAAATATTTTTCATCAATCCAACTTTTATTTAAGCAAAGATATATTCTCATGGATCCCGCTTCTAATTACGGAAACAATTATTTTCATCAATCCCGCTTCTATTGAATCGAAAACTTAATTTCATCCATCCAGCTTCTATTTACGGGAAAAATTATTTCGATCAATCCAACTTCAATTTTGAACACAGGAATGTTTTCATCAATCCCACTTCCATTTAGAGAAACAATATATTTAATCAATCCAGCTTCCATTTTAAAGTGATAATATCAAATAATTTAGCAACGTAAACTGCGACTTTACCGAAATCCTGAACTCTCAACTGGACAGACAGACTGTGGTCGTTTGGATCTGGTGTCTTTCACAAGCAGCCCTTGAATATATTCAGAAGCTGTACGAATCGAATCAGCTCAGAGATGTATTCTTTGAAGATATTCAGCCATCTACTTCAAAACTGATCAACATCGAAAGGAATCAATTCAAGAAAACCGTTGGCACGTTCCCATAAACTTACTTGTCACAATGAAAATTTGAAACCTGTAACACACACATATAACAATCAATCAAAAGACTAAGACAGTGTTAGTTAACAAAATATTTTAGAGAGAGGCAGAGACAGAGATAGAGGGGAGAGAGAGGGAGAGAGACAGAGACAGAGACAGACAGAGACAGAGACAGAGACAGAGAGAGACCGAGACAGAGAGACTGAGACAGAGAGACAGACTTTATCTACCAAGAGAGGTTTCATAAGGCGCTATATTATTGCCAAATAACTTTAAATTGTAGGCCTATATGTCGCCAAATATGAGTGAAATCAAGATATCAGAAGAATTGGTGGAATTAGAGGATAAAGTTTACAAAATAATGGTAGAAGAGGATAAGGCCAGAAGCAATAAAAGGCTTGTACTGGTAATCCGTATTGTAACACGACAAAAGTCTGAGATACATGATCATCAATGACAAGGACAGGTAGTAAAAATGAGAGCAAATAATTGAGGTAATTGAGGTGTCGCTAATGCAAAAAGCAGGTAATTAAAAAGAGAATGGTTAAAGATCGGGAGCGAGATATGCAAGCAGTAGACACCAGCCACAGACAAACTCAGAGAGATAGACAATGAAAGAGACAATGAGCAGCAAACTAAAATTAATTAATTATAACACTTCCAAGATGCACTTCAATTTTAATTATATAAATTAAGATTAAAATAGCACAAACACAAAAATAATTTAAAACTAAGCATCTATTAATAGTTAGTTATATTACAAATATTAATAAATAAAATTTAAAAATATTATTACCATGAAGTGCGCAATGATGATTATGTTTGTTTCTATTTCAGTCATGTGTTCGATTTCCTTAAACTTTACTCACAGAATTGACGCAGGAGAAAGGGAAGACATGAGGAGAGTGACTAAACTGCGAAGTGAAATCTATATCCTCTGTCAATCATATTCTACGGATACAAACGTAATTCTTGTCTTTGAGGATCGAAGTCCATTTCGTCTTCAGAAGAAAATCAAAATAAGAGAGATTAAATATCCCATTGACATTGGATCCAGTGAAAAGGAAAATTGTCTCTACGTCTCTGACTCAACGTGCATCTGGAAGATAATAAGAAAAACACCTGACGAACACAAAATCATCAGATGGCTGACCCATGAATTTTGTCTGAGAGATTACCATTGGTCAGTGTCTAAAGATGGTCACTTATTGATAGCCGATAATATGTGGTCCATTCTGACGATCTACGGATCAGACGCAGAACTTATTCGATCCATTCAGTTAACAAGAGACATCGAGAACCCAGTTCATGCAGTGGAAACATCCATCGGGAATTTCATCATACTTCACAAATTGATTAAAAAGGCAGATGACTGGGAGAGTGGGTCAAATAGGAGACAGAGGACAATGAATTTGGGCATTAGTGAATTGAGCAGAGATGGGCAGATGGTGATCCGTCGTTTTATTCCTTCAAATGAAACTCAACAACTGCTATCTTTAACAGGAAAATTTGGATATGGGTCTAATGAATATTTCTTACTTGATTCAGACGATCGAGTGTTTATCACTGACATATGGAATGGTAGAGGGATTCTCTTGGATTCCGATCTCAAATGGTATAGAATTATTTGCACAATAAAAGAAGAAGAACTGAAGGTCAGATTTCCTTGGCGTCTGTGTTACGACGAAGAAAAGAAACAACTCATCGTCCTAGAATTTGGTGGAGTTAATATTTACACTAGGACTGGACATTAGAGCGTTATAGATGCGGAACGCTGCGTGATAACGAAGAATCATTAGCGTCGCCCTCCTCCTCCTCCTTCATCCAGGCTTGGGACTGGCACTGACAGAGTAGGCCTACGAGCAGTCACTGCGGCGGTGTTGCTGAATGTATAGCTTCAGCGTGTTAAAGGTGTTTGAAACGAGCGCTGAATGATTTATTTATAGCGGCACCTTGTGGCCGCAAATGCAATTTTTGTGGGCCTCTCGTTCTGCTCTAATAATTATTATATAGACCGTCTATTATCTCCATAGGAAGCATAACACTGTTTAGCGGCGATGCGTCATAATAGAGATAATGGTTTTGCTGTTGTTCTGGTTGTCGTAATGTTTGTGGTATTGGTGGAAGAGATTGTGAAAGTGTTGGCGAGAGTTAGAGGTTGTGGCGGTAGAGATAGTAGTGGTGTAGAGGTGGTGGTCGTAGTGGAGGAGGCGGTGTTGCTGGATGTGTTGGTGGTAGAGATGTGGTGGTGGTGTTTGAGGTGATGGTGGTTGTGGTGAGATTTGGGGTGATGAGAGATTAATGCTTGATTATATTGATCCTTTGCCTGTATAGGCGCCGCTCCATAGAATGGGTCTTTCCACACCGGTCAGCTTAACCATTCTCACTGGTGGCGTTTCGTCATCTTTCTCTTACCTCAAATAATGCCATTTTCTCTGGGTCGCTAGCACTGGTAGCGATTCTGAATGGGTTACGCTGGGAGAAGCGCTATAGAAATGGTCAGATAGAATACGATACAATAATAATTATCAGCTATGGCCAAATGGACAAACGCAGCCTCCCTGTTATGCGAGGCACTGTCTTTACAGTCACTAGGTGTCGGTATTTCAACGACATATTCATTAAGTTCAATCGACGCCATCTTCCTTCGTCGTCTTTCGAGTCGTAGATTGTAATTGAAATTAAAATAAAAGACACCAATCAAACTCTAAAACTATAAAAATTCATCTGTTTGCCAGTTAACCTCCAAGTGTCTGATGCGTTACCTATAAGTTGTGTGAACAGAATTGGCTTTGACTACAATAATAATTATTATTGTGGCGACAATCGCTTGATGCTTTATTGTTTAGTAACGGCGCTACATAAATCATTCGAATAGATTAGCACAGTGTCATCACACATAATGACTTTTATGAACAAAATGATGATGCTACAATTATTGTATATGTCGAATATAGTAACTTTACATAAAGACGTCAACATTTGAATACCTCAAGGATGTCCTGCTTTCGGAGTTGCTGTTGCTGTAGTTCCACTTGCTTCTGAAACAACAAAATCCATGACAGATCAGTCTAAAAACTGTTCAATTGTCTCATAATGCAACAATGAATAATTGCATCGATCAAAAAATATATTAATATTTAATAGGCATCCAAAGGCGAGACTTAAAGCACAAGTGGTACACTAATTACAGATATATTTCAGCAATTACGCGTTTAATAAGTTTTCGTTAAAAGTGGCAGTGCAGTTTTATGGTAAGATTTATGATGAAATATAGGTTTATAAAGAAACAGCAAACGAAGCTAATTGTATATTACATGTTTTTACTCTTTTATATAAACAGTTACAATTCCCAAAAGTCCACGTCTCAAGCGGACGATGGAAACCTGTTCTGTGCGTATTGAAAGGTCCAGAGATTTCTGGTCGCCATGTAGTCATCTTCTTTAAAACTAAAATGTAGGCCTACAATTAGATTAAGCACTAACGATAGGCCTACGCTCTCATATTCCGTATTTCTAAAATTCCTTCCTCCAAAATGATCCGTTGTATGCTGATTATTGACTGACCTTCTCTGCACCGTTCGTAGCGCTGAACTGAGATGGTTTTGTTGGTCAAACAAGCAGCGACGTTGAGGAAACATTCGCTGCTGTAAGTCCTGTTATCAGAACCACAGACGTCAGCTGATCCGTAGTAGCAGGATAGAGAACATACGCACATTGGTTGATTCCTCTCATCCTCTACGCAAGTTCGATCATAAAGACAATAGTTGTAGCTGCATACAGGACCTTCAAGAAAGACAACACCGGACGCAGATCAATTAGAAGCTAATCTGGAGTCCTAATCTCCTGAACAGACTTCGTATTTCTTTTGTGTCTTGCCTCCAAACTCCCTGATGCAGACAATAAAAATTATCCTAGCTTAAGCATCTTCTCCAGTCACAAGAAAATAAATCCCTGATTATCTCTCATCGTCCCTTACCTGTACATTCGATTTACTCTTGTTTTTAAACATCGTATTCCTACTTTACACGAAACCTTCGTCGAACATTTCCTTTCACAGCAGGTGCTCTAACTTTGTTACTCGTTCACCTTAACTGTAGATTGGGTTACCTTCGTCACATCTTCCGTTGAACATCACAACGATATAGTTGTTGGTGAGGCAAGCGTCCCGCTGGAGTTCGCAAGAGTTGTTGTAAGTCTTGTTGTTGGTGCCGCAGACTGGACTGTAGAACTTGGGACAGACTGTATCACATACGCACTTGGGTTCTGTCTGATTTTCTGAGTCACAGTGCTTTCCATCACCACAATAGGTTCCTTCACAACTGGATCCTAGAACAACAGCAAATGATGCGAATCAAACATGGTAGACCAAAGACTAGGCATTAACCCTAAATGGTTCCTTGGGGTGCAATCTGCACCCCCTGGCCGTTTCTATGGCTACTCACGTGTTATTATTAAAATGTCAGCAGTTATCTTGTAGGACATTGTAAGTGTACCATTTTTTCCTATAGTCATGCATAAAACGATAAAAAAAGAGTTGAGTTAAATTTTTGCCAGCACAGGTTCATCGGGGGTGCATTTTGTACCCCCAAATCATGACGTTGATATGATACATAAATTCAGGTAAATGGTGCTAATTACTGCAATAGTTTGTTATGTTATTATATCTTAGAACACTTCCTGATATTACTATTAGTTTGACCTTTTTAGAAGTCAGACATTTTGTTTTGCTTACATTTCAAGTAGTAGAAAATAAATAACACCATGGCTAGGTATTCCACAGCTGAAGCTCTTCGACTGATTATGGAAGAGGATACAGAAGTTGACGAAGACAGTGTAGATAAAGGTGATGTCGATGATAGTGAAGATGGAGATTGTTTTCCTGAAGTTGGTACTGCCTCTGATAACGGGGAATTCGACGAATCAGAAGATGTCAGTGCGTCTGACGAAGAGCCGGTAAATGAATCATACTACAGGGAATACAAGAGGAAGAGGTCGTGTAAGAGCTGGTACTGCAAGAGGAATTACAAGAGGACTCTGGAGAATTCGAAGAAGGAACTGAGATACCAGCTAAAGAAGACAGAAGACAGTTGTCATCTGTGCCCGCGCGAGTTTGACAGGAAGACGCGCAAATTCTGCGATAAGTGCTGTAGGCCTGCTTGTCCAGCACACTCTGTCAAATGTACTGTGTGACAAATGTATGTAACTGAACGATTTAGATATGTCATTTGGAGAAAACATTGAACAGTATGTTTATATATAATACATTGTATTCGATTACCGGTAGACAGAGCGTATCCTTGATTTATATTCTCAAACAAATAGGGGGTGCAGTTTGAACCCCAAGGACCGGGAACGAAACTTTCTGACATGGACCCATTGAGGGTTAAACAGCCATGTTCAGTACCACTGAGATCTGTTAAAATGGCGCAATAAAAATATCCAATTAAATATATAACTATAATGGCGCTATAGAAGAGTTACACCGAGATACCAGTTTGCCACCCACATACATGCCTTTCTCCATAGGTATTAGCGACACAGTGTGTGTCATATCAGTTGAAGTTATCATCACCATATCCGGCCGAAGCGATCCATCTTCCCGACAGGTCCCTGGCCCATGCCCCGAGGTAGGAACCATTTTCGGTCAGTTCTGCCAGATTAGTTTGCACCAGAGATTTGAACCCCGGATGTACCACGAGACCAACCCAAGCGGCGGAAATCTATATAAGCCCGCGCAAACCCTGATCACGTCATTCTCGTGGGTGCCATGGCCTACATGAATCGTTGTGTTCCTGATGATCGTTTTCTCTGAATTCCGGTATGAGAGTGAATTCTTATTCTTATGTTCATTATGACTTCATTGCTTTATTTTTATTATATTGATTTAATTTATCTATCGCTAGAATTTACTGCATACAATAATTACTTTTATATACGATCGAGTAGGCCTTCTTCTAAGAGTCAGTTCCCCAGGTTGAGTCCAATAAGTCTTCCGACCCGACTTATTCTCGTAAAAGTATTTTAATGTTGATGACCATGAAGTAGGTCATTATAGACGCTGGGGAACCTCCGTCATAGTTAATTATAATAATAATTTCCATTATATAACTATATATTACGTACGTACGGTCTATGTGAATGTGTATATAATAGGCAACAAACCAATATAAAGCGAAACTATAGTCCATGCAGGATGGACATTAGCCGCCATCAGATTCATTATGATTTATCGGGCAAATAAACACCATAATCAGCAATGTAGCGTCTTTGAAAGTCAACTGAAAGCGCCATATAAATGACTTCCTCCGTTTAACACACAATCTGTTGTCTGACCTTTGGAGCAGACACCGTAGTAGTAGGTCGTGACGCTGGTGCTTGCCTCGCAGAAGGCGGCGTTCATTTGACAGTAGTTGTCGTATGTAGCCTACTGTTATCAGGGCCACAAACGGGATAATAGTAATTGCCGCAATCAGGGCCACACACACTTTCTATCTCTTAGTCTGCCTGTTTGTTTTCTGCCTGCAGTCTGTCTAGGGGAGAATGGCCTGCATTGGGACATGTCCTGCATTGGGACAGTGGTGGTATCTAAGCCGTGGTTATATATTATCGCGTGTGGCGTCGCCCAGCGAACGTATTTTTAATGTAGAGAATGATCAGGCGTCTTATGCTGCGAATTAAAAAGCTTTTCACAGAGATACTGCAAAATCTTCATTTTCAGGCTAAAAATGTAAATTTTTACTCGTACAGTCTCAGTCAATGCATTAAATATCTGGTGCCAATTTAGCAAAAAATTTCGGTGAACTATTTAGGACAGTATATTGCGAAGCATATGGTGAAATTTAGAGGTCATACGAATATAACCTTTTGTATTATTTGAAAAATAGGTCAACGGCTATTGATGGCCTGCATTGGGACATGCACTCATGGCCTGCATTGGGACAGACGCAAAAGTCACCCAGTACAGGCTCTTTGTAGAAAATTAAACTTAATAGTTTTGCTGAATATTTTATGACTTGAGTAGACGTATATTTTGTAACAAAAAAATATACATACTGCAAATAACACCAATTTTATGCATTAACATGTAACATGTGTCCCAATGCAGGACACGAAAAAATGTAAAAAGTGTCCCAATGCAGGACACGAACCCGTACTAATATTAAGTTTTGGATCTGAGGTACCTAGGGACAAAATGATAATAATTTACTGTATATTTTGTGAAACAGAATATCATCTTCAACTGCAATATAATCTGTTACACTCTATTGTGTATACTTAGAACAGGATCAGTTGCTTGATCCAATGCTCCCTATGCAGTGTCCCAATGCAGGCCATAGTGGCCTGCATTGGGACGATTTTTACCAGCGAGGAAAATACTAAATTTTCATGGTTTATTCATGCAATAATGTTGCAGTATATATCACATTCGATTCATTAAACGTTGCTGTTTCTGATAATGACAACAAAATATATGTACTGCAACTAACACCAATTATATGCATTAAAATGTAAAAACTGTCCCAATGCAGGCCACTCTCCCCTATCTGTCTGTTTGTCTGTCTATCTATCTATCCATCGATCCACCCATCCATATATCCATCCATCTCCCTACCTATCATCACGCACATACATTAAGTTTATAATAAATTATCATATTCCGCAGGCTCCCGTGTTTCTTTAAACGGACAAATATCAGCTAATTAATTATTTGCCCAATAGTAGGCTACAACACCTAGAACAGTAATAAACTCATCTAAGCGCACTTTTATACGGATGAGAATTTACATGTGAATGAGATGGAGTATGAGGATTAGGATGAAAATCCCAAAAGACATTCACCCCTCTAATTTGTAACCAAGGCAGTGGACTGGAGCAAACACAACTCCGCTGCAGCAATGGGAAAGCCTACCTCTGAGGTTTTCTGGTTGGGTAGCCAGCCGACAGCTGACCTCTCTTGGACGCCATAGCTTAGGATATGTAGACCGTACTTTGTTATGACGACAATCATCTACGATATGACGGCTTCATAATAAACGCATTAATCAGCCACTGCTTGTACTCTAGCAGTGCCAGTCCCAAGTCCGGATAATGGAGGAGGGCGACGCTAATGATCTTTGTTATTACACAATGTCGACTGCTATAAATTTGTCATTTGCGTTTTATCTCCAGAACCCACTGATATTCATTGTACGTTGTCACCCATTTCAAGGCAATTTCATGTTAATGGGTATCTTGTAAAGGTATGATCCGTATGGATGCGCTATGGTGCAGTGGTTAGAATCCTGGACTGTTACCCAATAGATCGGGGGTTCAACGCCACGCCATGGCAGAAAATTTCTTTTTAAATGTCCGCTCCATTTGCGCCCCCTAGCCAACGCAACTGTAGTGAGTACACTACCATTTGGTAGATCAAGGGAGCTAATTCATCTTATAACCCCTATGCACAATAATTGTGCTAATTGTAAGTAATTATTACTTATATTAGTTGCCTCTTCAAACTTTTCTAGCCGAGGGTTTAACGACATTAACATTTAATGTTAATGTCGTTAAACCCTCGGCTATGCAGCTTGCGGTGGCTGGCACCGGTGTATAATCTGGTTTCTCTGACGTGGCTTTTGTGGGCGCTGAGAAATTTTCGAAACATTAGGCTACATTTACATTTAATTCCCATTTAAACGCCTTCGTTCGATCTAATGAATTCGTTAGTCGCGTTTTACTGCCACTGTAACTCCGTCACTGCCATTACTCTGGCAGCGCCACTCCCAAGTCTGGATCGTAATCGTAATCTCCAAACTTCTAAAGCGCCACTCGAAATCCAAGCGCAGGGCACCAGCTTATTCACGAGCGCTGCGTCTAGTCAGAGGGGTTGTAATGAAGGGGCTGGATGAAGGACTAGGGCGACGCTAATTATCTTTGTTATCGCACAGTGTCGTTAAACTGAAACTACTACGACTATTGCCACTGCATAAAGATTGAACTGACAGTGAAAGACTTGGAGAGAGGAGATCGCAAAGACGAAAGCGTTTGCGAATGCGAGAATACAATCGGACACAGAGGAGAATCGTGTGCACAGCAGAACGAAAGACGCAGCGCTTGTATTAAGCTTGTTCTTAACGTCTCACTTTAAGTAGCGCCTTGGCTATGTGGAGATTATGATAATTATAACGCTTTGGACGCACTTGCACATTTCGTTATTGCGCTTAAGTGAGATAGCTCTCGAATTGTCTGTTCAATTCTTTTTTCATAGTATTATTTAAATGTCAAAAGTAGCCATTTTAAAAATAGGACTGTTTTTATTACCATAACACTTAAATATTTACTTGATGTAGCACATCAAACTTTATTCGCTAGATGACGGGATATACTTTCGAATGCTCCAGCTTATCTGTCGTCGCAAATAAACACTTCAATCGTCGCCATTTTGTACTTATGACGGTCTGAACGAGATGACGGAGAAATTCGAGTTTAATGCCAATCCTGGTTAGATTCTATAACTGTTTCATAATTCTTACAGCCTTCAAATGATGTCCAGCATTTGTTACCATTAGTTTTTCCATGTGGTTGGATATGTGCATAACGTAAATGGTGTTTGTTTCATGTGGTGTATAATTGTGAAATGGGTAATCCTGGAAACGGCGGTCCCAAATTATAAAATGAAAGAAATCAACAGAGGCCGCTTTCTTATAGTTTCACTAAAACGTGGGTAAAGTTGTAGTTTACGTTGCTAAATTATTTGATGTTGTCACTTTAACATGGAAGCTGGATTCATGAAAAAATTGTTTCCCTAAATGGAAGTGGGATTGATAAAACATTCCTGTGTTCAAAATTGAAGTTGGATTGATCGAAATAATTTTTTCCGTAAATAGAAGCTGGATGGATGAAATTCAGTTTTCGATTCAATAGAAGCTGGATTGATGAAAATAATTGTTTCCGTAATTAGAACCTGGATCCATGAGAATATATCTTTCCTTAAATAAAAGTTGCATTGATGAAAAATATTTCTTTCGTCAAATAGAAGTTGGATTGATAAAAGTATTTTTTTCCAAATTAAATGGAAGTTGGATTACATAACATAACAAGGGTAACATAACATAACAGGGTTTTAAGTGATTCAGAAGACGTTTAGTCTGTGTTAGAACCACTGCAATTAACCTGGAACATGATTAATAGCCCAATTTTCCTAGCTTCTTCTTAAAAGCTGTGACAGTGTCCACTGAGACAGTACTATCATCCAAACTATTCCACAAATCTACAACTCTTGCACTGAAGAATTTCTGCCCTAATGTCCCTTTTGGTTTCTTAAATAATTTATACCTATGTCCCCGAGTTGCCTTGTTTGGTGCTAATTCAAAACACTTCTCCTTCTGCACTGCCTCCTTTCCAGTAATAATCTTGTAGGCTTCAATTAGGTCTCCTCTGCTCCTCCTTCTCTCCAATGTTGTTAGTCCACACCTTTTCAACCTTTCTTCATATCCCAAATCCTTGTAGCCCCAAATCATTTTTGTAGCTCTTCTTTGCACCTTCTCCAGCTTTTCCATGTCCTGTTTCAGGTAGGGACTCCATACCTGGATGCAGTATTCCAACTGTGGCCTAACCAGTGATTTGTATAACCTCAATATTGTATCCTTGTCTCGAGTGACTATTGTCCTTCTTATCATGCCTAAAGTCGAGTTAGCCTTTTTGATGCTTCAGCACATTGCCTTGAGGGTTTTGCACTCTTGTGCATAATCACTCCCAAGTCCCTTTCTTCCTCACTCACTTTCAACACCATATGAAAACTCGCTGTTTCTCTTCCCCATATGCATCACTGAGCACTTTTCCACATTAAAGAGCATCTGCCAGTCCTGCGACCATCTGAACATTCTTCTTAGATCTTCCCGTAGTATCTCCGCTTCTTTTTCATTTCCCACTGCTCTACATAGTTTGGTATCATCTGCAAATTTAGAAATTTTAGATAAAATCCCATCATCTATGTCATTAATAAAAAGTACGAACAGCAATGGCCCAAGCACTGATCCCTGTGGCACTCCACTTAGCACTGTCGTCCAGCTAGAATGTTTGTCACCTATGCCTACCTTTTGTCTTCTTTCTGATAGCCAGCTCTGAATCCATGCTAGTACCTGCCCTCTAATCCCGCATGCTTGCAACTTCTTGGCCAGTCTTTTATGAGGTACTTTGTCAAATGCCTTGGCAAAATCTAAGTAAATTACATCTACAGGCTTTCCCTCATCTATCCTCTCATAGACTTCCTCAAAGAATTCCAAAAGATTTGTCAAACACGAGCGACCTCTAGTAAATCCGTGTTGACTGCCCTTAATTATATTATGCTCATTCAAGTGTTCCACTATATTATCCTTTACAATTCTCTCCATGACCTTACACACAACACTAGTTAAACTGACTGGTCTGTAGTTACATGGTTCACTTCTATTTCCTTTTTTAAACAATGGCACTACAAGAGCATCTCTCCATTCCTGTGGTACATCTCCAGTCTGTATCGATTTATTAAAGATCTGTGCTAATGCCTCTCCAATTTCTTCCCTCACTTCATGTAAGAATTTAGGATGTAGTTCATCTATTCCTGGACTCTTGTCAGTTTTTAACCTTTTCAGCTGTTCCACCACATTTTCCTTAGTGAACATTATCTGTGTTAGTTCTTGACCACCACTGTCTAAAAATGCTTGGTTGGGCTCAGGGATGTTTCCTAATTCCTCTAATGTAAACACTGAACTGAAATATTTATTAAGCGTTTCAGCAGCTTCCACATCATCCACAATAACTTCTCCATTCTCCTCTTCCTTTTTCAATGGCTCTACCCTTTCTTTCCTTTTCTGCTTGCTTCTCACATAGTTGTAGAAACTCTTGCTGTCTTCTTTTACATTTCTTGATAACTTCTCCTCAAAGCTTTTTATTGCTTTCCTGTTTGCATCATTACATATGTTTCTTTTATTCACATACTTTGCTTTTGATTTCTCAAGTCTTACAACATAGTCACAGTCCAGTCCATTCTTTCTTTCCTTCTTCAACTGCTGAAAATTCTTCCAAGCTTTGTTCTTTGCCCTTCTCTTTCTTTGAACCTCGCGTGTTACCCATGGCCTCTTCTTGTTGGTCCTTTTGTGCTTGGGTATGTTCTCCTCAATAATCTCTTTCATAACTTCATTAAACTTCTTCCAAGCATCGTTCACTCCCAAACCCCTTACTGCAGATTCCAAATCCTTTTCCTTCAGTCTTTCCCTCACTAATTCATAGTCCGCCTTAAAGAGTACTTTGGGTCTTTTCACATACGCTTTGACTTCCTGGGTTTGCTCCATGACTAATTCCCATCTGACAACCTGATGATCACTAGTGCTAAAATGCTCCCCACACTCATATTTTCTACCATATTTTCCTCAGTTGTTATGACTAGGTCCAAAATGTTGTCTCCTCTGGTTGGCTCCATAACATGCTGCTGCATAAAGCTGGCATCAATAAAATCCAAGAATATCCTAATAAAATAATTCTCGATGAAATTGAAGCTGGATTGATGATAGTTAACATGCACATAGGTAGACTGCTTACTTACCAACGTCAAGTACGGCATTGAAGACATTAGAATAATCTAGCAACGTAAACTACCACTTAGTTTCATCCATGCAACCAGCTTGGTATCCAGCTTCTATTTACGGGAAAAATTATTTCGATCAATCCAGCTTCTATTTCAACACAGGAATGTTTTCATCAATACCACTTCCATTTAGGGAAACAGTTTTTTTTCATCAATCCAGCTTCCATTTTAAAGTGACAATACATGTATCAAATAACTTTGTAGACTTTTTCATTTCATAATTTGGGACCGCCGTTTCCAGCATTACCGTGAAATGTTTACGCCTAGTTAGCCTACCAATTTTGCAAAGACTAGAATCAACTGGATGGGATCTTCATTTACTCAATGCAGTGGTAGATTCGGTAAACTTGCGCTTTAGGGGTCCCTATTTTCTGGCACATCGCTATATTCAATGCGACTATGTATGACAAGAGGTATCACCGCAACAGTAATAGGCCCAGTGATGGAAGTTAGCGAGAAGAAATCAGACAAGATTACTCTAATGAAACAGTAAAAGCTGGATTGATAAACATAATTGTTTGCCGAAACGGGAGCTGGATTAATGAAACTGATTAGGCCTATTTGCTAAAATACAAGCTGGATTGATTAAAAAGCGCATGTTTTAGCGTTGTAAATGGTGGGTCAAGTACAACTGACGAAAAGATTTTTTGCTAAATAGAAGTGGGATTGATGAAAATAATTTTAGGTTAAATAGAAGTGGGATTGATTAAAAGAATCTTGCTCAAATAGAAGCTGGATTCATTACCGTTATCATGAAAATCATTGAAATAATTAAAAGCGCAAGTTTACCGTAGATTCTAGTCATTTCATATTAATTAAATCAACCTTTCTAGGCAACATAATATTATGATCTCAGATGTTTACTACTTTTGTTAATCCCGTAGTTTAGGTTGGTAAATTATTTTAATGTCTTCAATGCCGCACTTGACGTTGGTAAGTAAGCAGTCTATCTATGTCCATGATAAATACCACCAATCCAACTTCCATTTCATCAAGAATTTTTTTCATCAATCGCTGAAAAAAATTATCCAAATTCTATTTAAGCAAATAATATTTGCCATAAATCGAACTTTTGTTTAAGGAAAGAACTATTCTCATGCATCTAGCTTCTTCTTACGGAAAGAGTTATTTTCAGCAATTCACCTTCTATTTAAAAACAGAAATGGTTTCATCAATCCCACTAACATTTAGATTTTAGAGAAACAACTTTTTTCATCAATCCATCTTCCATTTTAAATTGACCATATGAAATAATTTACAAACCTAAACTACGGAATTACCCAATTTTTGTCTGATTCTTTGCGACTATGAAATTATGAGAAGGGAAATGATCTGACTGGAAGAATTCTGTTTGGAATTCTTCAGTCTAAATGCAGAAGTCAATGAAGATGACTGATTAACTTTGTATTAACTTCAGACATAAACACTGGTGGCAGTTTTTAAATAAAGAAAACTACTAAATCAACAGCTGCTCTAATAAACTATTAAATTTACTAATGCTTCATCGTCATATAAAGGTGGTTAAATCGACTTAAGACCTATCTAAAACTCCATGTTTTTTTATTTTATTTAGGTAAATGTGTAGTTTCGCATCGTGAATTATTTGCCCATTGTAGCATTACTATTTTCATCAATCCAACTTCTACTTTGGCAAGAATCCTTTTATCAATCCAGCTTCCATTTGGGCAATAATTTGTTTGATCTATCGAACTTCTATTTAACAATTATTTTTCATGAGTGCAACTTCTATTTAATTAGGATTTATTTTTCTATAATCCAGCTTCTATTTAAGCAAGATTCTTTTCACTCATCCCACTTCTATGTAGCAAAAACTTTTTTCATCAATTCGACTTCTATTTCGCAAAAATTCTTGTCATCAATCCAACTTGTATTCGACCAATCCTGAAACCCATGCAATGGAGAATTATTTACGACGCTAAACTACACGTTTACCTTTTATCATTGTATTTTCTGTTAAATGGCATAATTTAATATTTCAATGAGTCTATTGAGAAATGTTATCAATCCAACTTCTATTTACGCAAAGAATTAGTTTAATTAATCCAACTTCTATTTAAGGAAAGAATTATTTTCTTCAATCCAAATTATTGTTTCTTAGGTTTTATATGGTTTTGATTAAAAAAAACGTCAAAATGAAGTTGCATTTACAGGGGAATAATAAAATACGCTAAATGAAGTGTAACGTATGATAGCTTGAAATCATTATAATTATGTAGATGTGCTGCAAATCTGTTGCATCTCACAAATTGATTATTCTCGGCATTCTCAATATGATATTTTTAGAGTAGGTAACATAAATGACGTTGGACAATGAAAAATGGCAAGTTCTAAATTTGTAGCTATTAAAACTGTCATGTCTATAAAAAATGTGCAAGTTAGTTATGATTTTTCAACCAATTCAATTTCGAAGCAGGTAGTTAATAAACATAATCCCAATATTGCATGTTCTGAGAAGAAGACTAGAGAGGTCACTTAATCTAAGGCCAAGAGGTAGCCAGGGGTATACAGTTGTAAAAAATGGATCACCACTTTTTAGGCAGCTGATCTTCCAACCAACATTGTACAGCTGGTGTAATTTTACCTATAATCTTATACGTAAAATGGGACACTGCGATTTTCTGAGTTTGCCATGGCACGAAGGTGGGCACATTATGGACTGAGTATAGAATGGACATATGCAGGGAGAGAATTTACAAATTTAGGTCCAGCAACTGAAAACGCTTATTCGCCTAGAAAAGTTGTAGTTTAAAATTTGACAAAGAATATCAATATGTTGACGGGTAAACGTGTAGTTTAGCGTCGTAAATTATTTTCTGACTTATAACGAAACAAATAGCGTCATAAATTTTTCAAATAACGTGCAATTGCCCAATTAATGTATCAGTATAGTTATAATTGGTTAAACAGAAGGAAATCGATTGAAAAATTATCTTAAATATTCAATATTTCTCATAGCAAATGATCGCTCGAAGCTATAATTGATCGACGACCCATTCCGGAAGTGGGTGTGCGTCAACTTTTGGAAGTCGTCAATAATATTCATACTCAAGGGCGACACTTGAATATACGAGTTAAGTAAGTAAGTAAGTAGGTATATTCATTATTTTACCATTTGCGACCTGCACTCTTGTTTAAAAACATATAAAACACGGAAAACAAACAATGATGGCAGCCAACAACGACGCCCAGCCCACAACAACTCTAGCCTATGATGTTAAAGTCACCACGACAGAGAGTCATCTATGGCAAAC
>JACEVL010002289.1:0-12500 GCA_020284085.1 Aporrectodea caliginosa
TCTTCTTCAAATAATCAGATAATCCAACCGTTGTCTACAGTTATTCAATGGATAGATAATTAATCCAACAGAATTAAGGTAAACTTGAACAGTAATGTCTAATCTATAATTCTATAATGCACTAGTGAAAAAATTAAACATTGATGCTGACACAATAATCTTCTTCCACAATAAATAATCAAAAAAGAATGGAATCACGCTAAATTCTATAAAAGAAACTTTTAATTGAATACAAATGTACACTAATACCGTCAGATGCAGACTGAGAATGCATGCCTGGGAAGGCCTGAGCCAAACATGACTGCTACAGTGCTGGATGAGTGCATGGGCATGTTTCGGGTATGGGAAACTTTCGACCTCGGGCTGACCTCTTCGTCCAGATTATTATCTAGAGTTCCTGGGTAAATGTCGGAAGCAAAGTGTTTGTGCGACAAACACTGACAACACATGATGCACTCCTGTTTTGTCTGTCTATGTATCTGTGCGTCTGTCTGCCCGTGCGTATCCCATGCAGTATCCCATGTCTGTCTGTGTCTGTCTACAGACAGACACAGACAGACATGGGATACTGACAGGTTGGGATGGAAACGAAGAGTGGCTGCTTTTAGGATCCGTATACTTCACACTAGTCCTCTTCCCTGCATGCATCCATTCTACCTTCTTCAGTCTCAGCGTTCTTCCCTCTTTCAGTTCCTGATTTTGACAGCCCCTCTCTAACCCTGCCATTGTCTGTCTGTCTGTCTGTCTATAATTCTGTACGTATATAGATTCAGCATATAAGTATTTATAGGTACACCTGCGTATTTATAGGTTTATCTGCCTCCGTGTTTTTGCGTGGGCGAGGTTAGTGTGTGCAACGCACGTAGGCAGACATACACACTAACCTCGCCCACGCAGACCTCAAAAACCCGGAAAGCCAATAAAATTTATCTGATTTCCAAAAAATGATGTCGGCAATTAGGTCGACGGCATCAGCTGAACCCACGTGGCTTAATTGGTGCGATTATCCGATATCTGAGCTGGTGTACTTGTAATCTTGTATGCCTCTTGACCTCTGCTGCCCAGTGTCCGACGTTGTAGCTCCTAGTTCCACGGGCTCGCATGGCTGCTAGGCAGCGCTGAGCTTTCTCGGTTGCAGGCCCTTCCATCTGGAATGGGCCTACCATCTGTGCTGTGTTGCTATATATCTCTGACCAATCTAACTGGGTTTTATAAGTCTCTCAAGTCTTTTTTCTTTATCCGTGGCTGGGCTGGGAGCGCTCCTGAGTAGATTTCTTGAAGGGCGCTATATAAATCTTCTTGCCCTGGGAGAAAAATTCAGATGTCCCAAGGACAGGCTGGATCAGTGGTAACATGAAGAGCAACATGGAATACCAGAGGGTTCTTCCCATGGGCAATTTCAGGATTCTTCCATTCTGGGCATTTATATATAGGTGACTCTAATTTCTCCGCACATGTGATCAAGTGATTCGCCGGTGGTACTTGTCAATCTCGGTCAACAAAATAATCATGAATGTATACGGTCAATGTCGGGGTTATCTATAGTGCAGGTCAGGTTCTTGGTCCTTCTTCAGAGTCCGATTTTGCGATTTTGTGCATTGCGAATACCATATATGCGAATACTATATATATATATATATATATATATATATATGACAAGAACTGCGATTGAGTAAAAGGCGCGCGACTTCATGGTAATGGCGACCACTTTGACAATATTATCGTCGTTCTAGGCCAACTGCCCTTCTGTGTAAATACACATCAGCAGAAGTGCTGGCATCGGAGACAAAAGATGAGATCCTCGAAATCTCTACACCCCTTGAATAAACAGACGTATAGAATATACGCATAAATGCCAACAGACATATACTGTGTATACAGAAAGTTGGACAGCTACATGTATAGCATTCTGAAGAGCAATGTCTGGTAACACGACACGGCAGTGTGGTTGTATATATCTTGCAAGTAATGGACAGGCATGATGACTACCACTTTTATAAACAGACAGTGAAACCATCTTGAATGTCGTGTTATTGTCTGCAGCATTATAATAGACAAGCAACCCAGCGCTTAGTTATTCACCTACAACAGATATTTCGTGGCACAGGTATTGTCTGCCATGCTTAGGCAAGAGCTTAAGTTAAACAATGTCGTTGCCGGATTATAGTCCGCTTACATACTGTGACAATTCAATACTGTTGTGATTGACCTGTTTGTTTTATTAATAAACAATAGAATAGTGAAGACCGTGCATCTTTTCCCGAGTTAACGCAGCGTTATATGCAGCGCTCGTGAATAAGATGGTGCCCTGCGCTTCGCTTTAGAGTAGCGCCTTAGAAATATGGAGTTTACGATTACGATTACGGTTCGAAATACGATTGACCGATAGATTGGGAAGTCGCCGACAGTTGTCGCTTCTTTTACAAGTATACGCTAGTCCGCGGAATAATTCAGGGACCGTAATCCTTTGCAACCTCTCCATGCGAGATTGATAGTCCGACAGGCGTTGTATAGTTGGATATAGGGAAAATGTAATGAAAGGTATATAATAGAATGGGTGAGCACATAAAATTATGAACGGCATGCGGTGACGACAGTCGGGCTGTAAGCAAAACGAACTCGTCATTAAAGTCAACATCTGATCCTCGTGAGAACAACGTTTCATGAGACACGCCTTACTTACTTGATAGCCGTGTAAACCGTTTACGATGCTGTCTCTTCCCTCATGATCCCATGCTCCACAACCGATTACGATTCCACACTGTGTAATTATGAATAAACTAAAACCAAACTGTTGTTTTAATACACATCATTATATCTGGCACATTGAGTATAGGACTTATAAATACGCCCCTCTAAACATCATCGATTAACATGTGCGATTACATTTTCATCTCCAATTTGTCGCTTCCCCTACAGTACTACACATCCTGGAAGCGCCCAAATCAAGTCACCATTTCTGATGTAACCCCATTAAACGGAGATTTTCAAACCTTTGAAATTATTTCTATAATAATATAATTCTATGGTCTAATTTGATGTTTGCATACAATGTCATGTCATGTTCTGCTGGTATCTTGCTCTGAAGCCAATTATTTTTACTGCATGTAGTTAACAGCAATCACAAGCAATTTTCTCCGTGATTTCTAAAGGGGTGAAAAGGTCAAACCCAAAAGGATCCGAGACCGAGGGGCCATCATTCTGCAAATAGTTGTCAACATGTAAATGCCTACGTATATGCAACTATAATGTAAGCTTGTAGGCGTACACACATACGCATATACGTATATGACGCACGTAGATACATAATACATGTGTACATATAATATACATACATACATGCACACATACATACATACATACATAGGTAAAAAAACTTTACATACATAACATACATATAGCACATACATCACATACATACATACATACATACATACATACATACATACATACATACATACATACATACATACATACATACATACAATACATACATGTCCTTTAAATAGCCATAAGTGTTTTTTGTTATACAAAAATACATACATACATACATACATATACTTGCGTATGTATATACCAGCACATCCGCGGATACCACTACATACATTTAGGTTCTCCCATACATACATACAAATATAGACATACATACATACATAGTATACATAACAAATATACATACATACATACATACATACATAGACATACATACATACATACATACATACATACATACATACATAAGCATGATTAGTTTTATTAAATGCAGCAGAACATAGCGAACCTGTATTCTGATTTAGGCCTGACCTGCCGTGGTCAGGAACATAGGTAAAAAAAAATGTACAGCCTGGGGTCGTAACGTCGATATGCCTTATAGCAGCGCTTCCCAAACTTTTCAGGGTCACGAGACGGCAGGAATTTTCCCACTGCAGGAGAATCTGTGCCAGATTTATTAATTATTTCTCTTTTTCGATCACCTAATAGACTAAATTCCTCAAATATGTATTAAAATTGATTTAAATGAATGTTTAGCCAATTCTATGACTCTGTTATCCTTTAAATGATAGCCTAATAAGTGTCTCTGTTATGATTTTAAAAAATATTATGGCCGTTTCTTAATTCCGAGACAATTTGACCAGTTTATGGACTCACTTGCCGACCGGCAACTGAGGGCTCACGGAGCGGTACTGATCCGCGGACCACCACTTTAGAAAGCACTGCCCTTTAGGTTCTCCCTGAAGTGTTTCTTGATATAGTGTCATGTTCGACAATAGATATATAGAGCTATCATAGGGTGAATTTTATAAGGCCTGTGTGCGATAGTAGGCAAAGGCTAATAATTTATAGGATATTATCATATCTACATAGCATGTTTACAGAATTAAAACTGCTACATTAGAGCTCGTTTATGGATATATTAAAGCATTTTTATTGCTTGTACATATACACAGTTACACACACCTATTATCCAGTGTGTATATATATAAAGATTTTGATATAGAGCTCTGCTTGTATGTATAGAACTCTGGACAGCTGTATACTTCGAGTTCAGCTGTGCCGGATGCCATTGTTTTCGTGGGAATAGTATTATTACTGACGTAGAGGATGTTTAGCTATTTCCTTAGTTCTGTCTGCGATGCCGTGCCACCAAAGCTTCATATTATAGACTTATATTACAGCCACCATGTTGCTGTAGCTGCCTTGTTAAAGCTTCATTTATAAATAGTTCGCTACACAGCAGAAGCAAAGACGTCAGTGATTCACCGATCAGTCATTACATAAGTTATGCCATTTATATTACAAGGTGATTCACTCAATCGCAACACCGTAAACTCCACCTATAATCCAGTATTCAGTCGGTGCATTGGTTGTCTGGTGGTGTGGGTGGAGTAATAAATTGTTGTTGCTTATACTTACACCCACTTACTACAGTTTTCAAGCAAAGAGAAGGGCTGCCAAGAGTCTGACAGTGAACCACAGAGTATACATGGAGGAGTCAGTGGCTTTCGGTTTTAGCCACTTAATTCATGCGGTCGAAGCAGTGAGGTCACAGGAAGTTAGGAACGTCTCAAAGCTATGTCTACACCATATATTACTATGACTATATATGAGACAGACAGAGACGGACAGACAGCAATACAAAGGAAGAGAGAAAGAGAGATAGAGATAGCGAAACAGAAAGAATGAGACAGAGGGCGAGGGAGAGAGAGACAGAGAGAGACAGAGAATTACAGAGATAGAAAGAGAGAAAGAGAAAGTGATTGGGGGAAGTTGCAAAATACATTTTATATACATTTGAAAGATGAGTTTAGCCCAGCTCTGCAGCCAATGAGCGAGTTCAGATTCTTCTCGCTCTCTCTTTCTCTGTGTCTGTCTCTGTCTGTCTCTGTCTCTGTTTCTGTGTGTCTGTCTCTGTCTCTGTCTCTGTCGCTGTCTGTCTGTCTGTCTGCCTGTCTGTCTGTCTGTCTCTCTCTCTGTCTCTCTCTCACACTCTCTGTCTCTCTCTCTCTCTCTCTGTCAGAGATAGTCTGTCTGTCTGTTGCAAAATACTCTCTCTTTCAGATGTTATCTATAGTTCAATGAGCGAGTTCTGTCTCTGTCTCTGTCTCTGTCTCTGTCTGTCTGTCTGTCTGCCTCTGTCTGTCTGTCTGTCTCTCTCTCTCTGTCTCTCTCTCTCTCTCTCTCTGTCTCTCTGTCTCTGTCTCTCTCTCTGTCTCTCTCTCTCTCTCTGTCTATCTCTGTTCATATCTGTCTCTGTCTCTGTCTCTGTCTCTCTGTCTGTCTCTCTCTCTCTCTCTCTCTCTCTCTCTCTCTCTGTCTCTGTTTTCTGTCTGTCAGTCTGTCTGTCTTTCCGCCTCTCTCTCTTTCTATGTTTATCTGAGTTCATATCTGTCTCTGTCTCTAATTTCATTCATAGCTTCATTCTCTGTTCTGCCATGGCACGATTGTGAGCTCCTACGTACACAGAGATAAGTTGCTTCATCCAAGGATCCCTGGATATTAGATAGGAGCCCTTGCTTCATCCTACTCTATCGCCTCTAGGCGTTATCAGTAACACTTCATCTGCATCCGTCCGTCCGTCCGTCCGTCCGTCCGTGCTTCTGTCTGTCCGTCTCCAATTATGTCCTTAATTATGTCCTTAATTCCGTCCTTTGTATCTTCTCTTCAATCGTACCGCCATTCTTTCTCTCTCTTCTCTGCGAAACCCAATTTCAAGCCAGAAAGTATATATAAATAATTGGCACACAACGGAAGTAGGTCTAATATTGACTAAATATACATAATATTGAAAAAGTTAATTACCAATATGTCGATAGCTATTCGACTACACGCAAATTTAGAGAAATGTGGTAATGTAAAATGATAACGAACGCGTTTTCATGGTAAGCTCCAAGGTCTATAAATTGCGTGTTGTATTATATATATAGTTCATTCAGGAAACACCATGCACCACTATCCTAACTGGGGTAGTGCCAGTCCCAAGCCTCCTGGAAAAAGGAGGACGACGCTAATCATCTTTCTTATGTCACAGTGTCGTTAAACCCCAACTAAACATTCAGGGAACTTTTCTCAATGCATACCTCTTAGCCCGATCACAACGGCATCAACTGACGTATATAGGGCCCACACCCAAAAATCCATACGTCCCCATTATGCAGTTGAAGCACAAATTTTACGCTGTATACTATGAAAACATCCGGGAGACGAAATTCGGGTCACGCATTATAGGCCTATATGTTATAAATATGTACGACTCTCATCTCTATTATCTATCTTTACGAGGAGTCATGAATAGTACATGTAGGTCGTCGTGGGAATATCCTGGCTTATTCTGCAAAAGATATGAATTTGCAGACAGTTTTATTGTAGGATTTAAATGCATAACCCGTGCAACGCATTTGCGCAAATTATACTTACACTGTTACAGTTAGCATAAAATTGTACATACATGCATATATATAATATTATATGAATAATATGTGTGTATACATATTAATAATAGACCGTTTACATTTTGTGTTTCAGGCATAATCGGCATAATTGATTAGAAGAAATTTGAACTATTACAAAATACAGTGAAACATAAAATTTACGCAATGAATGTATAAATGCATGTATATGTATGTAAAGTGTGTATATTTATGTATGTATATATGTATGCATATACGTGTATGTATAATTGTATATGTATGTATGTATGCTGCTGCATGTATGTATGTATCTATCTATCTATCTATCTATGGAATTTATATAGCGCCCCTTCAAGATAACTACTCAGAGGCGCTCCCGACCCAGGCCCGGTCAAAGAGGAAGGTCTTAAGTAGTCTATAGAAAGAATCAGAGAGGTCTCGCGGGAGAGACATGTATGCATGTATGTATGCAGGGCCTATGTATGTATGTAACTATGTATACGTTAAGTGTAGATGACTTACTAACTATCTCGCCTTCATATATGCCGAGGTTAAAAAGGCTAAGTCTTTAACACTTATAGTTTATACCAATGGAATGTGCTTCTTCATAAACAGCCCTTTTGCAACCATTCAAAATCCAGATGTTAATGCCTATCGCAGAAATGTTTACATGCTAAATCAGAATAGAAAATGCCGGAGCAAAGTCAGAGGCAACGACTGCAACGCTGCTTTGGCTCCCTGTCTTCGAATAGAAAGGTTTGAAATCATTCGCCGATTCGTCAGGTGGCACAACAAAAGCCTTATTACAAAACAAATATCGCAAGAGGAGAGAGAAATGACATACGTGTATATATAAAGACAGAGAGAGAGAGAGAGAGAGAGAGAGAGAGAGAGAGAGAGAGAGAGAGAGACAGACAGACAGACAGACAGACAGACAGACAGAGACAGACACAGACACAGACACAGATACAGACAGGGACAGAGACAAAGACAGAGAGACAGAGACAGAGAGAAACAGACAGACAGATAGACAGACAGACAGACAGAGAGAGACAGACAGATCAGGAGAGTGGATGGAAAGGGAAAAGGTTAGAGAGCAAAGGAAAGAAAGGGAAGTAAAGAGAGAGGAGCGAATATAGATCAGACGAGAAAAGAAAAATAAGAGCAAAAATTGAGTGAGAGAGAGAGAGACAAAGGAGAAAGCAGAAAAAAGAAAAGGAGGTGACAGACGAAAGGAGACGGGAAGAGAAGTGTAAAGAAAGAGATGACATACATACAGTAAACACAGAGAACCAGAGATGCAAGACAGCCGTAAAGCAAGAGAGAAAAAGACAGTTAGACAGAAAGACAGAGACCAAGATGAAGTCATGGCGAGAGAGACAAATGAAGGCAGAGGTAGAGACTGTATGGTTTAGGCATACAGCCCTATAGACATAAGGCCCTTGACCTTATCGCCATGGGCTCGTAAATACAAGACCCTTCCTAAATTCTCCCCTCCTCTCCCTCTTCTTACGTTCCAAACAGTGAGACTCACTCCAACTGCTAACACGAACTAATCACAAGAACTAATCATGGAATGTCCATTTGACACTTTAACAGCGAGAGTGTATGTATACCTGCTAAAAGCGACAGGTAAACAATGCAGTCCGTCGTTTAAGTGTTAAAACAGTCATACCTCACTAACAGCACATAGGCCTACTGATATATGGAACCAACCATCTGCTAAATGTCACTTATACTGTACATAATCTTATGATACGTCAGGCAATGCTGTTTTCCCGTCTGTCGAAGTGTCTGGCCACATTATAGTCAATGTCTGCACCTGCTAAGCATTAAGTTTCACAAAACTCGTACAGGTAATTTATCCGTAAAGAAAACATTTCATTGATGTATGCATTGTTTAGCGTCTGCTCATTTATATCACTTTTTATAGAATAGAATAGAATAGAATAGAATAGAGTAGAATAGAATAGAATAGAACTAGAATAAAGACAGTATGTATTTATGTATGAATATAGGATAGGCCTATGTATGTTATGCATGATTGAATGTACTGTATATTTGGGTGTATTTTATGCTTGGATGGTTGCATGTATGTGTAGGTACTCAGCTCGGTTTGTTTTATATGTTTGTATCAAGAGTCAAGACATTAATAACACAGAGTCATTTCGTGCTTTCGCAATGCGCTACATGGAGAGAAGCAAGTGCTCCTGTCGGCCGATATGGTAAGCAGCGATGGAGAACGCAAAGAATTCTTCAGGAATTTCAAGAAGATGGAAAGGTCTTAGGTGCGTCAATGGAAAAATTTCGGAGAATTTTCAATGGGCGCCAATAGGAGGCAAGAGGGAACATGCATGAAAACTGAGATAAGTCATCATGCACGACCTGTTTGGAATTTAACTATTCAGCTGTGAATTCTATGGAGGGAGGAGGTAAATGTCCTATCTTGCCTCAGTGTATAGGGACGCATATAAAATCTTTGCTCACCAGCAATATATCTCCTTCAATCTTGTCTTCAATTTGCAGCACCATACACGGACAGTAAGTCTTATATTGTTCCATCCACGTCTTTTTCTGGTCTCCCTAAATACTGGTCGAATAATGCTGTCTACTACTTCCTGTTTTTCATCACTAGTTCTGCATGGGACGGCACCAATTTTAGGAAATCGGGCCGGGAGCGCCTCTGGTGAGTTCGCCTAAAAGTGGCGCTTCGTAAGTTCCCAACTGCAATTGTAATTAGAATCACATTTCTTAATCGAGTAAGCGAGAGAAAAGTCGCGGACGTCATGTCGTCTTTCCTATAGCTTGATATAAAGCGACCGATATAGCATCTCCATCTTTTTCTGTCCCTGTCATGTGTCGAGTAATATGATCTCCTGCGGTTTCAAGAGTACATTAAAAATGACTGTACTCCACCGACAATGTTACTGACTTCACTCTGCGGTTACAGACAAGTGCACCTCCGATGATGGGTCGCATGACTTGTACAGCTGAACGTGATCAACAGAGGTAGTGCATCTATCTTCCCAGACCCGTGATGATCCGTTCGGATCAGCTGTTTGCAGGATGGGACGAAGCCACCCAAGAATCAATCGGTCCCTTGGCCCCCAATGGATGTACGGATTTTTTAAACTGCGTCTGTCGCCAATTTGTGAACTTCTGGATCGGCAAGTGCAGATAGATAGGCCTATTCGATTACAGTGCATCACATTTAATCGCATCACGCCATAGCAGATTAACTTGATCTATTCTATTATATTCTACTCTTTAAAAAATTGCTTTTTTATTCCCCTAGGCTTTAGTACGTGTACAAAAATGTAGGCTACATATTATCCTCTGGGGACTTAACTACTAATTAAAAGAGGGAGAAATATCTGGAACGGCTTTTATATTCTGTTATTTTATATTCTGTTCTATTATGTTCTTTTCCATTCTTTTCGATCCTATTCTTTTCTATACTCTATTCTTTTCATCCTATTGTTTTCTATTCTATTCTTGTTTGTGCATCGTTTGAGCTTTCGGTTCGAGAGCTACTGGTAGCATTCTGACGTTGTGAAACTGCGAATGTTAGGGAGGCTCAGCGATGGAATGGAACGAGATTGGGAGAAGGAGAGAAGAATTGTTTGCAGAATACATACTATAATTTACAGCAGGATCGGTACAAGCTCTTACGAGTCAGGTTTTCAGACAGAAACAACTTAATCCGAGCGTCGTACATTGCAGGACTCCGAGTGCAAATTTAACACCAGTGTAATGCGAAGAATATTGCTACAGGAATCGCGCAGAATTACCAAAGTTAATGGGTTCACGGTTTACTTCAATCACGTTGCTCCTGCTGTTGCGGTTTTGTTGCTGGTTGGTATGACTGACTGACGTGTGGTTTGTAAACAATTGCTTACTTACTTTAGTGCTTGTTTGTTTAGTACTGACTGACTGACTGACTGACTGACTGACTGACTGACTGACTGACTGACTGACTGACTGACTGACTGACTGACTGACTGACTGACTGGCTGACTGACTGACTGACTGACTGACTGACTGACTGACTAACTCTCCATCTACCTCTCTCTCTCACTCACTCACTCACTCACTCACTCACTCACTCACTCTCACTCACTCACTCACTCACTCACTCACTCACTCACTCACTCACTCATTCAGTAACCAGTCAACAACCGTTCGCTCGAACTGGAATATGTCAGTCAATGGCAGTGTTATTTGGGTGTACGGCCGAGGAACCTTCCCTTATTCGCTGTCACTGGTTAGCACTTTAGTGAATAATTGCACTGTTGATACAAGACTGGCAGCTGTAGGGTGTTGTGTCAATAAGTCTTGGAATGCCTTTATAAATCATGATGTGTAATTTTTGTGTATGTTTTACCATGCTGTCATCAGCATCAGTAGTTTGCTGATGAAATTATCCTGTTATCAGCGTCAGTAGCTTCAGATTCTACTCGATATATGCGGATATACCATAGCAACCAGTCATGCCTGACATTAACTGTGCTAGTGATGTTGATGTTCAGCGCTGGAGGTTCAGTGAAAGGCCTCCTCCCTACCTGAAGTGTTTCTATGCCAAAAAACGTGGACCATTCAGGTTAAATACCTGAGCTTTATTTTTGTGCTGGCAATAAGCTACGATGTGAAGTTGGTGTAGTTTAAATCGCAGTTTCTATACTGTCAGTAATATTTTGAGTATCAGTCTTGGTTAAATGAAATTGACCGGTTTCATCTGTAACAGACGTACATGTATAAGAGCCTCCCAATTTTACAATAGAACTCGGTTACGTTAAGGTTTGTTAAATGATTATTTGCATCTCAATATTCAAATCAAAATCGAATCAAATCAAACTGGAACAATGAAACAGAATAATCAGGTATACATATTGCAAATTGGCTACAAAAAAGGAGGCCCTAAATGGATAAAGAATCCCGCTAAGTAGGGAGTTAGGGACACCAAATTTCAGATTAAATTAGATGATTAATAGTGGCCTTAAAAGAAAGATTATCATTGCAAACATACTTGCAGTGGTCAAAGGAAAAAGCAAAAAACATAAAAGAAACGAAGTGAAACGAAAACATTAGTTAGAATAATGTGTCTGCATGGTCTCCATTTATGCGAGTCAGTAAGAGTCTTTATTACAGGATTAGACAGTGTGATCTGACATGTTCATACGATTGGTCACTATGTTCACATTTCGTGCTATGTGACCCTTCTTAAGAGGTTTATTTATCTGTGAATAGTCAACGGATTAAGTGAAAGTCTCTTCTTAATAGTTCTTTATCTGTCGTGGATAATATTTTCACTGCTAGAATACATAAGCTCATAAGTTGAACGGACATCTCAATTGGTTAAATAGAGGAGATAATAGGTAGGTTGATTCATAGAGATCTATAGATAGATAGATAGACAGACAGACAGACAGACAGACAGACAGACAGACAGATAGATAGATAGATAGATAGATAGATAGATAGATACATAGATAGATAGATAGATAGATAGATAGATAGATAGATAGATAGATAGATAGATAGATAGATAGATAGATAGATAGATAGATAGATAGGTAGACAGACAGACAGACA
>JACEVL010002289.1:15000-21987 GCA_020284085.1 Aporrectodea caliginosa
AGTATGTATGTATGTATGTATGCATGTATGTACGTCTGTCTGTCTGTCTGTCTCTGTCTGTCTGTCTGTCTGTCTGTCTGTCTGACCATGTAATAAATACCCGTGTATGCCGTGAAACCAAGACGCCGAAGGCATTAGGAGATGAAGAAGAAAGTGAGACTAGAGAGGCAAGGAGGAGGGACTAACGAGGTAGGGAGGAGGGTTGGAGTGATCAGGAGAGGGGCTGGAGGGTGGACTTGACTTAACAAAGTAAACGGAGAAAGAATAATAAACAAATGTGGTTGAAAATGTCTGTCTGTCTAAGACATGTTGTCGGTCTGCTGTCATCCAGATTTTTAAGGATAGGCATACGCGGTGGTTCGATACTTACAGCCAGTATTGAGTATGCAGTGTACTGTGTAATAATCGTAATCGTTTGGTAATCTCGAGATTTCTACAGCGCCAAAAAAGTTAGGTTGAGGGAACCAGCTTATTCACAGGCGCTTAGTCATAACAAAATCGATAGGTGGGGAGGGGTAAAATCGGTTCCAGGTCAAGATTCAAATGGGTGAGGCAGGCAGAGAGACGGTTAAGATGAATGTTGTCTAGAGTTGAAAGGGCGAGGGACGGAGGGAGGTAAGGATTCAGGATCAGATTTGTGAAAGAGCAGTGTTGCCAGTTTTAACCTGTGGAGAGACTTTATCTAACAGTAGTAGCAGTGGAATTAACAGTAGCAGTATTTAGAATTGCAGAAATGGTATTCGCTAGGTGGCGACTGAGATCACGTTTCTTGCCATCGAAACTGTTCAAGTTATTCGAAATTATGTAAATAAAAAAATTTAAAATACATGCATACATGCAAACATGCATATATGTATATAGACGCAAACATAGATGCATGCATAGTTACATACGCACATCAAATATAATTATGTTGGTGCATGCATTGACTTTATAGTGGATGAATGAAACAGCGTTCGAATCCGAAGTGCGGAATAATTATGAATTTGAGAGTTGGTTGTCAATCCAGTTAACGAGGCACAGAATGTTGTCTAGCTGTTGCACTGTTGTTTCCTTTGTTCATCAGCTAAAAGATCACTTAACCTTTCCATAGCGTACCTTAATGTGCCTTTCATCACACTACCCTTACCTATTCCTGCCTTGCCATACCGTACCTTAGGGGCCGTCCATAAAGTACGTCACGCTCCAGGGGGGGTTAAGAAAGTGTGACAGTTTGTGACAGGGGAGGGGGTGAGGCCATGTGTGACGTCACACATTTATTTTTTTAAATTTTATTTATAATTTATTTTTTATTTTTTAATAGAATTTCATAGCTTTAAAAATAATTTTCAAAAATTTTTCTGAAACATTTTAATTAGTTTTATGTCAAAATAGCATGAAATGCATATCTCCTGAATGTGTTTTTCACGATTCCTCTCGCTAGGAGCGCTAGTAATAATGCTGTTGTGAAGCCTTGTTAAATGTAATTCATAAGGCCCATAATAAACAGATTCAGTATAGCACAAGAGTTTATCACATAATTTGTGAATCTAGTCTTTTTAGTCAAATTGTTTTGTTTCCTTTTTATTATTTAATCACAATCGAAAGTGTGACGTACTTTAGGGGGTCCGAGTTTTGTGACAGTTTGTGACAGGGGGAGGAGGGTAAAAATGGTCAAAAATAGCGTGACGTACTTTATGGACGGCCCCATACGGTTACCGTACTTTACGTTATCTCACCTTGAATTACATTACTCAATAAAGAATATTCTTACTTACTTACTTACTTTAGCTTACATTACCTGTTCTTGTCTTACTTTTGCTAAACCTAACCTCACCTTACCGAAATGCGAAGCGAGAGGTCTTGTGAAAGATGAGCTCCCCGTTTACGTTTGCACGCCCCATAATCTACCCAACCGTGCACGATATTTTGCGACCGTATACCAGTGGGGTAACTATGGAGCCGCAGGGCCCGCAACTTCGGGGAGGGCCTAATTGCGAAAAGAAGGGCACTGCTTAGAGTCAGCTAAATTACGGACAGGTTCCAGAGCGGACTTAAGAAAGTCTGAGTAATATGCGGAGGAGGGGAGTTTGAAGTACCCCTGGGTATGGGGGTAAAAGTTCCCTGGGGCATCGAATTGTAGAGAAAGAGCTAATCACTCTAACTGGTCACTAACTGCAGCACAATGAATATCTAGTAGGTCAAAATCATGGCGCAACCGCCGGATATGTGAGGAGATTAAGTCATTGTGGAATGAAAGGGTCAAAAGGACCAATTAAACAATTCTGTCATTCCGAGCACTCTAGTATTATAGTCTGTTGGTTGGGAGGTTTTCTCTGAGCTACTTTACACATTTACCAATGAATGTCATCTGTATTTCAAAATAAACAACAACAACTTCTTCAATTTAAATTTTATTCAATTATTTTAATCATTGTTTTTATTATTATTATCATCATCATCATCATCATCATTATCATCATCATCATCATCATCATCATCATTATCATCATCATCATCATCATCATCATCATCATCATCATCATCATCATCATCATCATCATCATCATCATCATCATCATCATTATCATAATCATCATCATCATCGTCATCATCGTCGTCGTCGTCGTCATCATCATCAATCATCATCATCATCATCATCATCATCATCATCATCATTACCATCATCATCATCATCATCATCATCATCATTATTATTATTATTACTATTATTATTAAACTGTTAACAATGAAAACAATATATGACCAGAATGCTTCTGCGGAGTCCGTTATTTGATAGGCAGTTTTCGTAGTCTGCAGCCAGACACTTTTTAATCCATAACACAACGTGCCTGGCTTTGAGCAAATGCGATATATCACGCTTAGTAAGCTATACGTAAAACGTGAGCACTCCAATCACACTGGCAAGTGACAACTTCCTTATATCCACCAATTGAATACTGGCCTAGTTCTTATTATGCTTATTATAATAGGACTAAGTTTCTGAAAAATCAAGAAATTTCGTTTTCTCTGCACCGAATATTATTATTTACATTAAAGTATCGTTGGTCTTTGATGTTTCCTCTAGTCCGTTAAAATGACGTTTCACTGACATTTCCTAGGCTGGAATGATGTCACTGATAGTCGCCGATCTGGTATTTTTGTTGTAATCTTTGGTCAGTATGCAGGTGAAAAGACTAATGCATACTGCCACTGCAGATCGTGACTGAGATCCACTCTAAGAAAGTTCAACTAGTAGACATTTGTGTTGGCAATCGATTACAGTCACTGAACACCAAAGTGACTGTTCTTCGATTACCAACCAACTTCTCCTAGCCACTCCAGTGTCCATTTTCATCAGACATAACGTCAAAGAATGTGGCAGTATTGTTCTGGGAGATCATATTGAGGAAGGAAGTATGGTGGCTGAATTTCAATCGGTTGTAATTTCAATCTCGAGGTTTCTACGGCGCTCAAGGAAGGCTTTAGGAGTGGCAGCAACCAGCTTAGTCACATGAGCTCATTGAAAAGAGATCGGCAGGCAGGTCATAGGTCATGGTCGGTTCAAGGTCAAGTGCCAAGGGTCAGGTAAGGCAGACAGTCAACAGGTGACGGTGGACGATGTTTAGAACTGGAACAGCGACAGAGGTGAGGGGAAGAGATGGAACATACGAGGAGTGTCTGCCTTCAGTCTGTCTGTCTATCTGTCTCCTCTGTGTCTGTCTGTCTTTCTGGGTTTGTCTATGTCTATGTTTGTCTGTGTTTATGTCTGTGTGTATGTGTGTATGTATGTATGTATGCATGTATGTCTGTCTGTCGGTCTATCTGTCTGTCTGTCTGTCTTTCTTTCTTTCTGTATGTTTGTACTTTGTATGTATGTATGTTTGTCTGTCTGTCTGTTTGGGTTTCTGTTTGCGTGTGTGTGTTTGCCTGTGCGATGTGAACGTGACGTGATAGGAGGGGACGTATATACACTGGGATTGTGGACATGTTTAATCCGCTGGTTGGATAGTTGTTGCATTAAATGGCTGCTGATCGGTTCCAGTGGAAAGTGTTTTAAGGTGTGGTAATCATGCGGCTGATCAGATGACGAGGGGTAAGGAATGTGCTGGGGGTTGGGGGAGGGGGGTTCAGGGAATTTACTTTACTTATGATCTTTTGTGTTCACTTTCTTGTAGACGGCGTTTGCCTGCCTCTTCTTCTCTTCCCTGTCCTTTTCCCATTGCGCTATCCTTCGGACTGGAAGACAGATGGCTCCACCAACAGCGATGATTACTCCACACACCACGAATGACGTCGTGTACGAACCTGTCGCCTCCAGAAGAGCACCTGTAAAGTAAACCATTGAGTGATGTAACAGAATTCGCCGAATGTGGCATTATCAATTTATCAGGGAGTAATGTAAAGGACTTGAATTAGCGCGATGTAACGTAATTATCATTATCATTGTGACTGTAATTGTAGTAGGAAATTTGTACAGAGCCATTTCAAGAGAGACTCGTCAGAGGGCGCTCCAGAGTACAAACATCAGAAGAAAGCGTAATGTAAAGCTACGCCACTTAATAAATGTAAGACTCGGGTAACGTGATGCGAGGTAGTGTAATGTGTTGTTCCGTAAAGTAAGGCTACGCATACGTCAGTTTGTCAATAGAGTTCGAAACGGTAGATTGACAGGAAGAAATCTGCGGATGCTTTGTTAAAGTCTAAGTAGCCTAACAGTCATTCCAGAATTAAATTGGCCAGCAAGTAAAGGTGAAACTAACGGACCTTATGTGAAGGAAGTGTAGTTTGCGACGTTACCTTTGAGCGAGAGTATTTAATGCATGAATTTCACATGAACTTGTAAGATTATTTGCTTTATTTAACAGAAATTAAAACAGACATGATCCATTTTATTGTGTAGCCCCGCCTACCTGACATGGGCGAGCCAATCAGAACGGCGATTCCTTGGAAGAGTGACGTTAGTCCGAAGGCGTTATTCAGCTTCTTTAGCCCAAGCATCTCAACGAATACGATCGATCGCAACGCAATGAACGCCGCTAGAAAGCAAAGACGCAAAGGCATCAACACAAATGACTCATCATACATACAAAATCCTAAGGCGCCTTATAAATTCCTAACTTGAACAGCGTCCAGTCCTGGCAGTCCATGGCGTCAACTGCAGAATGTTTAAGTTGGCGGTAAGCAATTGAAACAATGGTGATTCAGTTATGTCAAATATCGATCAAAACAGCATTATTGGGAACACAATTTAAAAGCGTTACCTTGCAAAACTGCCATTTAGCAGTATTTAGGCTAGCGTAGAGTTTGCCTAAGATTATTGGCGTGGTGCTATATAAATTACCTTAATATATAAATGAATACACAAGTAGCATATGCTATATATGTAAATTAGTAGCATTTTCTGAGCAGAACATAATTAGGTGCGGATCTCGAATGCTTTTCCGCCCTCTGTTCGTGCACTAGCGCTGCTTGTGGCTATATTATGGTGTTCCTCTAGACTCTTAAAGACGCACTTTTCGGCTGTTTGATGGCCACGTGTTGAGCGCTTCTGAGAGACTCCTAAGAGGCGCTTATAAATGTCTTGTTACATTACATACATTATATTAATGATTACATAATAAATTAATATGTAATATAGTACATGATTTTACTGATTAAGTATGGAGCGTAAAGACAGTATACCGATGTTGATTCCGAAGAAGGCAGCGTAGAGGCAGAGTAGTTCGTAGCTGTTGAGAACGGAGACTATGGCCGTTGCAGCCCCGGCCAAGATGGCAGAGACGTTATGGATGATGAGCAGGTCGATCCATCGTCGGTCGGCCAGCCACCCTGCCAGGATACGACTGACCGTGTTACAGACGCCCAACACGGACAGGATCAGACTGGCCTTGCCCGGGTCTACGGCCAGCTGCGTTATGGCCTTCTGTGTGACGTAGACGAACGGCGTGTAGAGACCTGCAATGCGAAGGCAATACGATCTAGGGTCTTTAATGTAATCGAATTCGAACTGAGATATCATGCGATAGGAAATGTTATCTCTGCTAAAGGTGTCTAATGGAATCAAATGTAAGTGAAGACGTGAGGAAAGTAATGAGATCGTCTAGTTGGGGATATCATGTAAGTGAAGTGAATGGTAAATATTATAGGACGCGCATGCAGTAGTTGATTAATGCTATCTCTGCTAATGGAATCTAACGTTATTGAATCACCTACAGACCTGCAGCAGAATGGAATGTAATGCGATATTTAAATGAGCGTAATGTCATCGAATGCATGTAGAGACATAAGATGCAGAATATTACTGCATAGAGTATACGCCTAATCAGTGGCGAAAATCTGTACATAACTTTGGGAGACAGATTTTTTCGGGGCCGGATTTTTGCATTTTTTCAGGGACAAGCTCCAGTCCAAACTTTGAGGGACAGTCCCCCGCATGCCCATTGCCCAACCCTCACCCCCGTGATTTAAGCCACTGACAGTAATTTGTAGTTAGACGCAGAACAAAACAGATGTGTACATAGTGAGGAAAGTCTCCGACGACTATACAGTCCGTTTAAATGTAAACACACCACGGGACCTACATGGAAAGAGTGTCGAGGTTGCTTGATTCAAGGACGTCGTACAGTTGAAGGTCCTGTTATCAGCCTCAGCTTGTAAAGGATTTGCTTACATCTGAAGTGTTAACGTATACGGGAACAGTGTGACATTATGTAGGAACTTAGGAAGGCATACATGGTAGTTTGTGATGGGACAGGGTATACGGCAGAATAGGTAGCGTAGAATAGAGCATAGAATACGTTAAATAGAGTGTAGCGCAAAGGTTTCTTGGTGCACAGAATTGTAGACATGTGCGTTTTTCAGTGGATGTAGAGGAGTGACCCCACCCACACCCAGAGGAAGAAATTTATAGGCAGGGAATTTCGTTTACCAAGGAAGACGAGAGTTCCGGAAGCACAGAGGACGAGGAACGAGGCGCTCCTGAGCAGAGAGAAGTCGAACATTTCG
>JACEVL010002290.1:0-21165 GCA_020284085.1 Aporrectodea caliginosa
TGGACAAAGGAAACTCTTTGACGGGAATCATTCTTACAAAGTATAGGCTAATATGAAGAATGTCACACTCTAAATAGCCTACATAATGACTAGGGAAGAGCCGATTGGCATTTTTCCGATTTCCGATACCGACTAGTTGGCCTGTTTTCGACGATTCCGATTCTGATCCGATTAATCGGCAATAGGTCCTTCCCTAATAATGACATTGTTGCATATAATTATATATACACACATATAAATATGTGGGCCTATATATAGCCCCACATATGCCCACTTTTCAGTGATTGTAATAAAGGCCTATATATAATAATAATAATAATAATAATAATTAATAATAATAATATCTTTTCTTTAATAAGCGCCTGACAAACGCACTGCGCTGTACATTTACATGTTATGCAATTTAAATCTTAACTACTAACAGAACAGACAGCCTGCAATACAACGGCGCTAATAGCAGCCTACAAAGCATTATATCCTAAGCATTAAGGATCCTGAGTGGCCGAGTGGGTTGGTGCCCGCTCGCCGTGCCGGCGCCCCGGGTTCGCTTCCCGGTCGGGTCGGATTATCAGAGATTAATTTCTCGGATCTTTACTGCGGGTGGCTCGGTCGCATTATAAACGTGGAGTACAATACAACACACAATACAACACATCACAATACAACTGGGGCGCGGTGGTATAGGGGTATGTTAGGTGGGGAAGGGAAATGTCCTATGGGGAAATGTCCAGGGGAAATGTCCTACACTCATGTTCGGTGCCTTGCAGCTGGAGGGTTGCAGGTTCGGATCCACCTCAAAGTCCACGCGTAGGGCCCCAAACTAGTCCTTAACTCGCAATTGCTCATGCGCTTCGGCGTGAAACTCCGATTCAGCGTTCGCGCAGTAGTCGGGAGCGCCTCTGAATGGGAAATCTGGTTGGGGCGCTATAACAAGTGTTCAAATACAATACAATATATCCATACCTGCACGGGGCTCGAACTCGGTACCTCTCGGTCTCTGTGCCAGATGTTATCCAATGCGCCACGTGTAACGTAATGTTATCTATCTTATTACGTAATAGAACACCTGCTTATACTCTACGTATATATCAGTATTTATTATTATATCGAGTTGACATGTAACAGCGTATTCAAGTGTAGCCTTCTCTGCGTCTCGGGAGCAAGTGATGAGTCGTCGTCTAAGTCCGTCTGTCTGTCGGTCAAGGGGGCGTGTCTAACGCTTGTCTATAGTAATGTCCAGCCACTCACGTGACATCTCGCCTTCAATTTAGATACTCCTTTACGGTCCAAATATAGCTGACTCTACTATACATACAGCGTTAATATTCACTGAGAGTGTCTGAAGAAAGTTCCGTTTCAAATCTAGAGAGCATAGTAAAGTCTCTGCTATGACTCTGTCTCTGTATCACGCCTCTTCTTTAATCTCTGTATCGACCGGGTATAGCATGACATGACACCTCGGGCGAGAAACAGTTAATGACCGGTGCATCTGGCATGCACAGAAATCCGCTGAGGAGGGTGGTGGAGGGGAGGTGTCTTCTTCTGTCTGCGTCGGCGAACAGCAGCGGGTGGGGGTCGCGGCGTCTTCTCGGCGTGCGGTCGGTGAGGTGGGCCGGAATCAAAGGCCGTGTCACAGCTGCTGTAGGTGTGAACAGCGGCACCCCAGATATCTCGAGGGTCTCGAGTCTTCGTCTGTCGGCTGAGGGCGCTGTCGACTTCATCGACTTCAATCGGCAGAATCCACTGATCGTCGAACTGAGTGAACTTCGGCGGCGATTCAAATGGGCTATGATCTGATGCCCTGTTGATATAATTACGACCATCGTAGTCTGGTAGGTCTCTGGCATTCATTAAGAGTCGTCGGTTGAGGTGGAGGTGGAGGTGGAGGGAAGGCGAAGACATGGGACTGGGCGTAGAGACGCTGATCGCTGTCATTAACTGATACGTCGTGTACGATGCTTCCCTCTGCAGGCCTCTTGACCCGTCTGACATCTGATTTCGTGGCATCTGGCTTCGTATTGATTGCACAGATATTTTCACTCACGTTCTGTGCGTGGGAGTCCTGCTCCACTGGCTTCCCGTCCTGTTTCACTGGAGTCACGGATCGAGACGTATTCACGGCTCGAGACTCACAATCCACTGGCCTCCAGTCCTGCAATGGCACAGTGTTTATTTCTGCTTCAGCAAGCATCAGTCCCTGTACGTCACAGTTCTGTAATTCATTAGAGGTAGGCAACAAATCTGTTGCCTTCTCAACAGCTGCGCCGGGCGGCACCTGCCGAATAGTTTCCATCTTATTTTGCTAGTGACGTAACCCGTTGTCTGTCTGACTGTCACAAATGTTCTCATGTACAATTGTTAGCAAATCCAATTGAAGACAAGCTTGTAGACCCAGGACTGGCTGCTGGTGTGTGGCTGTTATATAGAAGTCCAGTTTGACTTCGCGTAACGTTCTTGGATGCTGAACCGAGACCGTGATCAAGCCTGCGGTCGGTAGTTCTATGTTATCAAACATCCGCAACGTACAATTCGGTTTACGTATACGCATGCCCTTCGCGTCAATGGCTTGTAGGACTTCACTTGATAACAGATTGACGGTAGCCCCGCCATCGATCAGAAATCCTACCTCGTATCCTTCGACCATCAGCTGTGAGTAGATACGTTTCGCTTCTGGTTTCGCTTCGGCAGAGGTGGTCAGTGTCAGCAAGTTTTCATCCTGTAGCTGGCACACTCGACCAGGACCGCTGCTTGCTTTCGCCTTGCAAACCACCTCGAAGTGGTGTCGGATCCCGCATCCTCGACAGGTCTGTCCGTAGGCTGGACATGCGTCTCTCGTTGGTTTGTGGACTCGACCACAGAACTCGCAGCGGCTGCTGCTGTTCCATCCCCGATGACGATCGTCATCATATCGGCGGTTGTCTCGCATTCGCGACGGCGATTCTCTCGATGCATGCTGCATCGCGTTGACCTCATCAGGTGTCGTCATTTCTCGCAGTTGCTTCGTCGCAACTTCACTCGCTTTGCATACATCGGTCGCAGAGTTCAAAGTTAACTTACGCATTTGGAGCAGTTTGCGTCTCGTAGCATCGTCTCTGACTCCAATGACAATTCTGTCGCGTAGTATCGACTCCTCGAGCGTTCCATAATCACAGGATTTGATCAGACGGCGAAGATCGGACATGAAAGAATCAAATGTCTCTCCGACGTCTTGAATCCTTCGGTTAAACATGTACCTCTCATAGGTCACATTGACTTCTCCGATACAGTGGCTTTCAAAGGCTTCGATCACCTTGTCAATGTCCGCACGATCTCCTTCCGTTTCGAAGTCCATCGTCTGGAAAGTCTCGTATGCTTCACTGCCGATGCATGCGAGGAAGACAGCGGCACGCTTCGAGGATGACTTCTCTTCCAGGTCGGAAGCAACTTCGAAGTTCGCCCACTGGCTACTAAAACGTTTCCATTCTGCAGCGACATTGCCTCCAGTCATCTTCAACTGCGAGGGAAACGGGATGTTGGACATTGACGCCATCGTTGTTAGCCTAACACTCGAATCGCTAAACTCTATAATATGTTATTCTTTTCACGTGTGAGCGTAGTTCTTCAGTCTGACACCATGTAACGTAATGTTATCTATCTTATTACGTAATAGAACACCTGCTTATACTCTACGTATATATCAGTATTTATTATATCGAGTTGACATGTAACAGCGTATTCAAGTGTAGCCTTCTCTGCGTCTCGGGAGCAAGTGATGAGTCGTCGTCTAAGTCCGTCTGTCTGTCGGTCAAGGGGGCGTGCACATGTCTAACGCTTGTCTATAGTAATGTCCAGCCACTCACGTGACACCACGGGCCCCTCATATTGGCCTATAGCGCATAATATAGGCTATAGTATAGCACATAACCAGCAAAATTAACTTTAGTTTAGGTTATCATTGCTACTTTTACAGACTCCCAAACCGAAAACTTTACGGTATAATTATTATTGTTATTATTACTACCAGATTACTACTACTCTTACTATCACACGTAATATAGCGTAACATAAATTATTTAATTTTATTAAGAGATTTTCAATTTTTCGAGCGATGACGTAATTTCCGTTTCCGCCCGCCTCATTGTTGATGACGTCATTCTCTGTCTACCTTTTCTAATGGCTGGATGATGGATCTGACGATCGCAGATTTTTACAATTTTTGCTATAGTTTGCGAATTTTTGGCTGCATTTGTGCTTGATAACTAGATCATGTTTCGTAGTTTACATGTCCTTTACATGAGGCCGTTTGTGGATACGTCGACGCAGGATACGAGTATTTCGTCGAGTTCGACCGATGGAAGAGGCTGCTCGACCGTACAGGCTGTACCGCGCTGCCTCCGGAAGTTCTTTGCCAGAAACAGGTATCGGTAATCCCGTAGCTAAATTATTTCATATGGTCAATTTAAAATGGAAGCTGGATTGATGAAAAAAATTGTTTCCTTAAAATTAAAAGGATTGATGAAACCATTTATATGTTTAAATAGAAGCTGGATTTATCGAAATAATTTTCCCGTATATAGAAGCTGGATTGATGAAACTAAGGTTTTGATTAATTGATTCAATAGAAATAATAATAATAATAATAATAAGCTGGATTGATGAAAAAATTGTTTCAGTAAGTAGAAGCTGGGGCAAACTTATAGTATCGTGGGCTAAAGGATATAGTTCTAGGTTTACTGGCGTCTTTAGTGTCGGTTAGGGTCAGGTTTGGCGTCGTGATGGTCAGGTTAGGGCACAGAATAGATAAAGCTACGCTTTATCTATCCTGTGGTTAGGGTTAGTGTCGTCATTAGAAAACCTGGTATCGTCTGGCGTCCGCGCAGCATACCCAAAGATATTGCATAATCCTTCAGCCCACAATACTATAAGTTTGCCGAAGCTGGATCCACGAGAATAGGTATTTCCTTAAATAAAAGTTTCACTTATAAAAAATAGTTTTTTGGCTTAAATTAGAATTGGTAATTTTTTCATTAAATGGAAGGTGGATTGAGGGGAAAAATTTCTAGATGAAATGGAAGCTGGATTGATGGTAGTCATATATTTGTAAAAAACGTTTTTTTCGTTTTTTATTTTCTCCAAAAACGTCGTTTTTTTCGTTTTTTATTTCTCGTCACGTTTTTTCCCGTTTTTATTTTTTATGTAAGTTTATTTATTTATTTACTGTCTGTTACTATTTGTTTAATTTTATTTTTGTCTGATATCCCTTACGTTGTCTCCGTCCTTTCAAGGATTCATCTTATTTACGTCACTATTTAGTGTCATCAGTTGAGAAATAAACAGCACAGTACAGGAAATAATATTTATAAAAGTTATTTGAATTTCTAAGTTATCCAAAATGCGAAATGTCTTTGTACTCAGTAATCTCTGATTGACTGATAAACTGACGGATATTACTCCATATCGAGTTCTTATATGTCATAATTGTAAGTAGACCTAGCTACAATTTTTAATTAAGCACACTCTATACTTACAAAATTAGTTTTTAATTGCTTATGTCAGCATGGATTTGTGTGGACATAATTTTTTTATGTAGCCTATACAATTTAAATTTGAAAGGATTTCAATATTTTTAATTTCTCAATTTCTTTTTTAAATCAAACTTATGAAAAGAGAAAATAATGGTTGTAGATTAATGTTACTTGGTGTTTACTAATAAAGTTATGTTATTTGCTGATTTAAATTAAATTGTGTAAAAAAGGTTTTTAATTTAAAAAATGCAGTAAAAGATGTAGCAAAGTCAAATTATTTTCTTTCCGTTTTTCTCTCGTTTTTTTCCGTTTTTTATTTTTTTCAATAAAACGACGTTTTTTTCCGTATTTTATTTTGATTTCACCGTTTTTTACAACTATGATGGTAGTTATCATGGACATAGGTAGACTGCTTACTTACCAACGTCAAGTGCGGCTTTGAAGACATTAAAATAATAATTTACCAACCTTGAACCTAAACTACGGATTGAGGCCGGTTTTTTGTCATGACCCTGACCCTACTGAGGTCAGTGAGGTCCAAATACCGACCCTTATTCACACGGACATCATGAATAACGGGTCCGTTGAACTTCACCAACATTTCTGGTTTTCCCATTGCCACTAGCAAACTAAGAATCGGAATCAAAAACTTAGTTTCATCAATCCAGCTTCTATATGCGGAAAAAATTATTTCGATCAATCCATCTTCTATTTAAGCACATAAATGTGAAGAAGACCTTTCTGCCGTTGCAGAGGCTGAAGTCGTGAGCGATGTTTAGGCACACAAACAAACAAACAAACACACACACATTAAGTCTGGTACTGATTTAAAAATTAATTGATTAATCTCCAACATTTAACTTCGATTAATCGATTAAATTCGATTAATTTGATATCTGTTAAATAAAGCTTGGAAGACTGTTTAAAATCTAGTCACTGAGTCAGTTATTACGTTCCTTCTACAAAAAATTCAATCATTCCACATGCTGAAAGTGATAATTATGTCAGAGATGTGTTTGGACCACGGTAAGCGAACTGTTTATTGCAATGAAGACAGTTCACGAAATTTCATGTTTTCAAAAAGGCTAAAATTGCTTCTGAAAAGCTGTACTATTGTATTGTATTGTATTTAAAGATTTATATAGCGCCTCTCTCAGAATAACTATTCAGAAGCGCTCTCAGCACGAAAACCCCGGGGAAAAGAAACGTCTTTAAAGAACGAGAGACCAAAGAGGAAAACTAGTCATTAGTTTAGCCCTTAATGAGGGGGGAAGGTTATTCCAAGTAGAGGGACCAACCACAGCAAATGCCCGGCGTTGAGCCAAGGCAGTCCTAGTCCTAGGAACAAAAAGATCTAGCCAATCAGCAGAGCGCAAGGAACGAGGTGAGGTCGCAGATAACGGCTTTCGCATATAGTCAGAAAGATACTTTGGGGCACTGCTCAGCTGCGCCTTTGAGACTAGAAAGAGGATCTTAAAATGGATGCGCGCAGTGATAGGAAGCCAGTGCAAGACATCAAGCATAAATGTAGAGATATGCGAAAAGCGAGGGAGTCGGGCTATGAGCCTAGCTGAAGCATTTAAGACCGATTGAAGGGGAGAAAGACGCTGTTTCGGGAGGCCCATAAGAAGTGAGTTGCAGTAGTCAATAGGTTTTCTGAATGTGAAAATGACCTGAGAAAAACTTGGAGAAATATAAGGTCATTGTTAAATTGTGGTAACAACTTCTTACTTCTGAGGTCTTTACCTTTAGCGATGTGAGTACTTCTGACAAGTCCGAGGTTGCTAATAGGTTTAATGATTATTTTGTGAACATTGGTTCTACCTTGGCCTCCAAAACAGACTCCTCATGATCCCATCCCACATTTGACAAATTTTCTAACTGATTGCCCTTGTTCTTCAATGGGTTTGTTGACCATTAGTGATAAGGATGTTCTTGATGTTGCAGACCAGTTACGGGTCTCTGCGAGTTGTGGGGTTGATGATATTGTATATATATATATATATATATATATATATATATATATATATATATATATATATATATACGCTGTCGCCTATGGAGAGGCACTGTATGCAGTCACCTATGGACAGGTTCTGGATGATGTCGCCTATGGAGAGGCTCTGGATGATGACGCCAATTGAAAGGCGCTGCATGCAGTCGCCTATGGAAAGGCTGTGGATGATGTCGCCTATGGAGAGGCTTTGGATCATGTCGCCTATGGAGAGGCGCTGTATGCAGTCGCTATGGAAAGGCTCTGGATGATGTCGCCTATGGAGAGGCTCTGGATGATGTCGCCTATGGAAAGGCTCTGGATGATGTCGCCTATGGAAAGGCTTTGGATCATGTCTCCTATGGAGAGGCGCTGTATGCAGTCGCCTATGGAAAGGCTCTGCATGATGTTGTCTATGGAAAGGTTCTGGATGATGTCGCCTATGGAAAGGCTCTGGATGATGTCGCCTATGGAGAGGCTCTGGATGATGTCGCATATGGAGAGGCACTGTATGCTGTCGCCTATGGAGAGGCGCTGCATGCAGTCGCCTATGGAAAGGATTCTGGATGATGTCGCCTATGGAAAGGCTCTGGATGATGTCGCCCATGGAGAGGCTCTGGATGATGTCGCCAATTTAAAGGCGCTGTATGCTGTCGCCTATGGATAGGCGCTGTATGCTGGCGCCTATGGAGAGGGTCTGTATGCTGTTGCCTATGGAAAAGTTCTGGATGATGTTGCCTATGGAAAGGCTTTGGATGATGTTGCATATGGAGAGGTGCTGTATGCTGTCGCCTATGGAGAGGTGCTGCATGCAGTCACCTATGGAAAGGCTCTGAATGATGTCGCCTATGGAGAGGCTCTGGATGATGTCGCCTGTGGAGAGGCTCTGGATGATGTTGCCTATGGAGAGGCTCTCGATGATGTCGCCCATGGAGAGGCTCTGGATGATATCGCCAATTTAAAGGCGCTGTATGCTGTTGCCTATGGAGAGGCGCTGGTATGCAGTCGCCTGTGGAAAGGCTCTGGATTATGTCGCCTATGGAAAGGCTCTGGATGATGTCGCCTATGGAGAGGCTCTGGATGATGTCGCCTATGGAGAGGCTCGGGATGATCTCGACTACTTAAAGACTCTGGATGATGTCGCCTATGGAGAGGCTTGGGATGATCTCGACTACTTAAAGACTCTGGATGATGTCGCCTATGGAGAGGCTCTGGATGATGTCGCCTATGGAGAGGCGCTGTATGCAGTCACCTATGGAAAGGTTCTCTCGGATGATGTCGCCTATGGAAAGGCTGTGGATGATGTAGCCTATTGAAAGGCTCTGGATGATGTTGCCTATGGAGAGGCTCTGGATGATGTCACCTGTGGAGAGGCTCTGGATGATGTTGCCTATGGAGAGGCTCTGGATGATGTCACCTGTGGAGAGGCTCTGGATGATGTTGCCTGTGGAGAGGCTCTGGATGCTGTCGTTGTCACGGTGGTGCATAGCGGCTGGCCAACTTAGACGATGGTCAGCAGCGGACGCCTAACAAGAAACGGAGCTGGTGGTCTAGTTGGAACAACCGATGACCCAGGGTTCGGGGCCCTAACACCTCCACCGACCACTTCGGTCAAAGCGCAAGAGCGTGACCGACTCACCCGATCGTTGTCAACAACAACAACATAGTAGCCGTGGGGCTGCTACCGTTACGACACAATGCATGGACTGAAAGGTGAGGTCGTGACGCATACACCAGAACGACGTCAACTGCTGCCGAAGCCTCTACGCCTCTATGCAATGACTCTGTCAACAACCTAACGAAAACTCAAAAACATCATATGACCGAGTCATAATTATAATGAAGGCTATAGAAGCCTGAACGTACTCATTTTACAGCACGCCTGGGTGATGATCGCGACAGTGCCTTGACCGAGACTCAAGCAACGCCATTGCGGAATCGTGCGTTGACGCTTAGCAATAGCGACGCTTGATCCACGGGATCGAGCTGAACAGACAACGCCTGGATTGATATCCGCTGCGACGCCTTGGTACGACATTCCAGACATGTTGCTGCAGATCCCAGCTTCAGAGTAGATTGACAGAGATTCATATTTAAGATACTTCTATGACGTTAGAGACGTACGATCCACTGGATCAAATTCAACGAACAGCAATCGTAGATGACTAGATTTAAGGGACTGGAGATATGTACGACAGATACTCCGACTGAAAAGGAACGATTACTAAAACTGGACAAGATTGACTTCTTTTATTAACTCTTTCAACCGACTATCAACTGACTTTTATATTTATCACTGTATTTTTAAAAAGGTGGAGAAGACTTGTCCATGGAGCGACCAATCCTCGGATCGAGGATGGTTAAAGACAAGTATTTTTATCCATCTAGTTTAACTTGCGGGAATCTTGATTGATTGCTTGCTTGCAATCTTGCAATCTTGCTTGCTTGCTTGCTTGAGCCACAGGCTAAAAAGTCAAATCTTGCGACGACTAGTTCGATCACTTACAATCATTCAATCGTCGTGAAACTTGGCAGACAGACTCGCCCTCGCACACACTTGATTCTATCAAAATTTCAGCTCCCCCAAAAAAGGCTAGCTTATAGAATCGGGGACTCAACTTTTCGAATCGGGGAATCCCCTTTTCCGACACGCAGCGTTGTGATTGGCCAGCGTTGCCATTGGCTGCAACAGAAACGGGTGCGGTGCTTGATTAAACGGACGCTATGTTGTAAAATGAACGCGGACTATATATTTGTAGAGGTAACTGCTTAATATGACGGATTATAGGATACTAGATGGATATAGTAAAAAACTTTGTTTTTACTATTAATTGTTCTTTTTATTATCCATCTACTTTAACTTGCGGGAATCTTGCTTGAGCCACAGGCTAAAAAGTCAAATCTTGCGACGACTAATTCGATCACTTACAATCATTCAATCGTCCTGAAACTTGGCAGATAGACTCGCCCTCGCAGACACTTCATTCTATCAAAATTTCAGCTCCCCCAAAAAAAGGCTAGCTTATAGAATCGGGGACTCAACTTTTCGAATCGGGGAATCCCCTTTTCCGATACGCAGCGTTGCCATTGGCCAGCGTTGCCATTGGCCGCAACAGAAACGGGTGCGCTGCCTCATTAAACGGACGCTATGTTGTAAAATGAACGCGGACTATTTTCAGAGTACACTTTATAGGATAGTAGATGGATATAGTAAAAAACTTTGTTTTTACGGGCTGTCTTTTATTATCCATCTAGTTTAACTTGCGGAAATCTTGTAATCTTGTTTGAGCCACAGGCGAAAAAGTCAAATCTTGCGACGAGTAATTCGATCACTTACAATCATTCAATCGTCGTGAAACTTGGCAGATAGACTCGCCCTCGCAGACACTTCATTCTATCAAAATTTCAGCTCCCCAAAAACGCTAGCTTATAGAATCGGGGACTCAAATTTTCGAATCGGGGAATCCCCTTTTCCGATACGCAGCGTTGCCATTGGCCAGCGTTGCCATTGGCCGCAACAGAAACGGGTGCGCTGCATCATTAAACGGACGCTATGTTGTAAAATGAACGCGGACTATATATTTGTAGAGGTAACTGCTTCATAAGACGCATTATAGGATACTAGATGGATATAGTAAAAACTTTGTTTTTACGGGCTGTATTTTATTTATCCATCTAGTTTAACTTGCGGGAATCTTGCTTGATTGATTGATTGCTTGAGCCACAGGCTAAAAAGTCAAATCTTGCGACGACTAATTCGATCACTTACAATCATTCAATCGTCATGAAACTTGGCAGATAGACTCGCCCTCGCAGACACTTCATTCTATCAAAATTTCAGCTCCCCAAAAAGGCTAGCTTATAGAATCGGGGACTCAACTTTTCGAATCGGGGAATCCCCTTTTCCGATACGCAGCGTTGCCATTGGCCAGCGTTGCCATTGGCCGCAACAGAAACGGGAGCGCTGCCTCATTAAACGCATGCTATGTTGTAAAATGAACGCGGACTATATATTTGTAGAGGTAACTGCTTCGTAAGACGCATTATAGGATACTAGATGGATATAGTAAAAAACTTTGTTTTTACGGGCTGTATTTTATTATCCATCTAGTTTAACTGCGGGAATCTTGCTTGCTTGCTTGATTGAGCCACAGGCTAAAAAGTCAAATCTTGCGACGACTAGTTCGATCACTTACAATCATTCAATCGTCGTGAAACTTGGCAGATAGACTCGCCCTCGCACACACTTCATTCTATCAAAATTTCAGCTCCCCCAAAAAGGCTAGCTTATAGAATCGGGGACTAAACTTTTCGAATCGGGGAATCCCCTTTTCCGATACGGAGCGTTGTGATTGGCCAGCGTTGTGATTGGCCGCAGTCGTAAAATGAACGCGGACTATATATTTGTAGAGGTAACTGCTTCATAAGACGCATTATAGGATACTAGATGGATATAGTAAAAAACTTTGTTTTTACGGGCTGTATTTTATTTATTATCCATCTAGTTTAACTTGCGGAAATCTTGCAATCTTGCAATCTTGCTTGCTTGAGCCACAGGCTAAAAAGTCAAATCTTGCGACGACTAATTCGATCACTTACAATCATTCAATCGTCGTGAAACTTGGCAGATAGACTCGCCCTCGCAGACACTTCATTCTATCAAAATTTCAGCTCCTCCAAAAACGCTAGCTTATAGAATCGAGGACTCAACTTTTCGAATCGGGGAATCCCCTTTTCCGATACGCAGCGTTGCCATTGGCCAGCGTTGCCATTGGCCGCAACAGAAACGGGCGCGCTGCATCATTAAACGGACGCTATGTTGTAAAATGAACGCGGACTATATATTTGTAGAGGTAACTGCTTCGTAAGACGCATTATAGGATACTAGATGGATATAGTAAAAACTTTGTTTTTACGGGCTGTATTTTTACTAATATAATCTAATAAATTTAATACCTCATTTCGAATCGTTTTCAGCTTCGTTCTACTATGTTCTAATCCTTCAATCAACATGCCTCTACTCTCTAGCGAACTTGATTTGATATAGCGTTAGTGCTCAGGCTGATCTTGCTGACGTGACTTTGTGTGGCGCTGAGATATTTCGGAAATTTACATTTACCTTACATTTCTATGAACAATTTTGTTTATTTAAAAGCACAACACAATTTTTACATACAGTCAGTATCCGATAGCGCATTGGATAACACGCTGGCATGGAGAGCGAGAGGTACTGAGTTCGAGTCCCGTAGGGCGGATATGCTTTGTAAGTTTGTAGGCTGCTCAAGGCCGTAGCCAGGATTTTGTTTCGGGGGTGTTTACTCGTTCTTGAACAAGCCGACAAGCAACCAAGTCAACCGTCTATAAGGGGTTTGGAGGAGCGCTGTGAGCTCTGTGGTCTGTAGAGATGCATCATCTAAGTTCACATGAGTGCTCTTAGTTCTTACACCGTTTATGTTAGTAAATGCAAATTTATATTATACATTATTTAATTTCGGCTGGTGTTTAAACACCCAAAACACCCCCTAAATACGGCCTTGAGGCTGCTATTAGCGCCGTGTATTGCATGCTGTCTGTTCTGTTAGTAGTTAAGATTTAAATTGCATAACATGTAAATGTACAGCGCAGTGCGTTTGCCAGACGCTTAATAAAGAAAAGATTATTATTATTACCGCGTTCGTAACGTTGCACATTGGTTGGCGTGACGTTCATTGCGTGAGGTAAGCTGCGATGGAAGTCTTGGCTTTAAAGTTTCTGTCTATGGTCTAAAGTGCAAAATGGATTTAAACCGTTTATATAAGAGTCGTTTAAGTTAAAACACATCCATATGGAGTTGTAAAGCTCATTTATAAAGAAGATATACATATGAAATAAAGTACTTATATAATCTAGGCATTTTATTATAGCTATATAATAGCAGTGAGCGATAATATAAGGTTGGCAGGGTCATACCCACGCTTACGCATAGAGGTCTAAGTTCGCCTTCAAATTTCTTAATAGTCAAAGCTTCCTTTTGGGCGATTAGATGTAAATTTTGTGTATGAGACGCATTGAGAATTACATACAATAATTTTCTATCAACTGCAAGTTATTTTGTTGCCCTACATTGTCATCTCTTTATATAACAACGCGTTGAACATATGTTGCATCTATAGGTGACTTTCGTCTGCATTCCAGTTCGCAAGTGCATTGTTGTATAGCAGTTTGAGCAGAAAGCGACACATGTAATGGAAAGCAAGGCAAGTAATCTTAGTAATGCAATATCAGATATGAAGCTTATTAGAAACAGATACAATTATTAACAAGCCTTTGTTGCAGTATCCCATAACTAGCGTCGGTTGTCTAAAAACCTATGCCCTTACACCGGTTTGCATTAATAATTGAAATTACCTTTTTAAATATATGACTTTTGCACTGAGTCTTGCTATGAATTGAAATACATTATTTATTTGAGGTATAAAATTGAATGATGGACGATATCAGTGAATGATACATATCTAAATGTAAAAATGTAAACATATGTTTTATACAGCGACCATATAACCTCGATCCTGCTCATATTTTTATTTGATGAGTGAGATCCTTTACCACCACTGCCCGTTTGACCATGGGCGCCATGCCATTTAAGGTCCCCCATGTACATGTACGACTGTGCTAGCGCGAGATTTAAATCTATGAAACAAGCCACCACTGGGAGGCGAATTCCACGATCCGCACACTCTTGCTAAGAGGTGCATGCAGTGTTTAAAGTGGTGTGGGAACCGTTCCTTCCACCTTTTACATGGCCAAGCATCTTCTGCTGTTCAAATGGTAGAGCGGTTGTTAGAGGCTTCCTCTGCCATAGACGCATGGCTCTCCTCTAACCGCCTGCGGCTGTATCCTGACAAGACACAATTCATATGGCTTGGTGGCCGTCTTCAGGTCAATAAGATTGATACCGATTCCCTTCATCTCAGATTTCCCCACATCCACTTCTCCTCTTCTGTTCGTGACCTGGGAATTGTCTTGGATCCTTCCCTTTCTTTTACTGACCAGGTCAACTCAGTTTCCAGATCTTGCTTCTACCATCTGCGCCAACTACGTTCCATTCGCAGCTCTCTTTCACTGCATGCCATTACTACTCGGATCCACGCCTTGATCTGCACTCGGGTTGACTTTGGGAACGCTGCATACATTGGACTCTCCGCCTGTAATACTCACAAACTCCAGTCTATTCTTAATGCAGCTGCTCGGCTTATAGGCGCCATTCCAAAGTTTGCCCATATCTCAGGCTATATTCGGGATACCCTTCACTGGCTCCCTATCCAACAGCGGGTAAACTTCAAAATCCTTTCCCTCATGCGTAACTAGTGATGTAGCTTTTCCGAAAAGTATTTTTGCGGAAAATTACCGGAAATTTTCTGGAAATTTTCCGCAGAACCGGAAAAATACATTTAACTCATAATGTCAGATTTTCAGTACGAGACGACACTTTTAAAGTTCCTTTTATTTACAGTATTTCTGTCAATGTGGGCAATGTTCACCTTAAAAAATTAAAATAAACATTACAGACTGTTCATTAACGGTTCAGGCTAGAGCAGCCTAGTTTGATATGTTGTTAGTGCTATAAACTATCAGTATATAGGCCTACTGTCTCGCAATTTGACATTTTGTCAGCTGCTCAGCTATTAGTCAGCTTGGCCCTTAGTCCATACACCCTATGCACTGAAGGCAACAGCTCAGACAAACAATTAAACTAAAACATTCTTTTGAGAGAAAAAATTTCATAATTATGATGATACATGGGATCTTGGATTTAGGACAATATGTGTAATTTACAATATTTGACTGTCTTGATCTTCTTAAGTATTGATCATGTATGTTTATTACCATGTCTGTACACCAAAATGCAGATAGCAATTGGTCAATTAAAGAATATTCTTAACTTATCTTTTTTGCTACTTACCAAGAAAAGCAGATTTGAAAATAGATTAGTGTCAGTCTGCAATGGCAATGCCAAATTTTACATTATATTTCAAGACATAAAATAATAGTATAATAGGCCTCATAAAAATTAATCTGTTGCAGTATTAAAATTGTGTCTGTAGTACTACTGCATCAATTGCTGTTTTTGTCTCATATTTTCATAACTAAAAAATATTAAGAAGACTAAATCATACAAAATATTTTCTATAAATTTATGAACAGTGAAGTTTAATTCCAATTAATTCTTAAACGTGTTGTTGAGCCTTATGAACACACTGAACAGTCAGCACTAACAGTGCCTTCTATTGAATTAAATATTGGTAATGGGTTAGGAAATCTATTTAGGCCTATAATATGGGACACAATGACGAACTCTGTAGCTTAATCATCTTTAACGTTATTGATATGCTTGAGTTTTTGTACACCAAAGTGTGGTATGCAGTTGGTTTCAATAAAGAATATTTCTTTTTCTTCTTCTATATCAGTTATAACTACATACGACAGTATAGAGTGAGTGATGTTTAAACATTATTATACATTAAAATTGTTATTTAGTAATATTATATTGATTGAAAAATATCGGAAAATTTTCCGGAAAAAAACACTGGAAATTTTCTGAAATTTTCTGGAAAAATATTAAATTTTCCGGACAATTTTTCCGCCTCACAACACTATGCGTAACTGCCTTATTGGGGTGGCTCCATCCTACCTTAGGTTTTTGCATCTTTGTCTCCTCCTTACCTGCGAGGGCCTCTTTGCGATCTTCGACCCGAGGCCTTTTGGTTGTCCCTCGCATGCGCTCTGCTACGGCCCACTCTAGGTGCTTTGCCCGTGTTGGCCCATCAGCTTGGAACTCTCTTCCCCAGTCTCTTCGCCTTGAGTTACTAGCCCTCTCTCCTCCCCAGTTCCGTAGATGTCTTAAAGCCCAAGGTTTTAGGTTTGGCGGTTTCCCTCGTAGAATGAAGTGACCAACGACTGTAGGCGGTTCAAGTAAGCATCTGTCGGCCAATGGGCGTTGATTTCATTTTGGTTGACACATCTTACAAGCATAGGCTGCTGAATTTAATTGTATGCATAGCCTAGGCAACATCGTCCGCTTTGTGGAATGGAGAGGAGGCGCAGGGACGGTCGGTCGATCGGTGGTAGCCCCCACCCTAGGCCCTTCACCCTCCCTCTGGCCCTCTAGCGGTCGGACGGATGGATGGAGATGCATCGCTAGGGCAGACTAGACCCGACAGGGCATACCCCGTACAGGCCCTACCTCGATCAATTGACCACTTGTATATATATAACCGAGCTGTGGGTCGAATAATTTGTGTATACGAAAGCCAGCTAAGCTGGCTAGAGGTCATACCTGTACTTCTAGAATGTATACAAGTTGTTCCAATTATCCAAATTTACCCCCCATCCACTCATATTACTATGGAGTTCATTGCTATGAAGATACTTACAGGGTTGAGAAACAAGTCTGTAGTTTCTATATGCGATTAGATTGCCATGAACAAATACGAACTTACTATTGTGGTAGATGGCGATCAAGAGGAAGCCATACGGGCATTTTTTGCTCACAACAACTGGAATTTTGAAAAAATTGGTAATTATGAAGACGATGCGTATATATATATATATATATATATATATACTGAAATTGTATAAATTGTTTTGTGTGGTGAACCCTATACAAGTAGGCCCTATTGTTCTTCAGGTAGCGCTATACGTGCGCAAATAAGATTGAAATAAGATTTATAAATATTAAATTAAATTGCATTTATTATCCTTGCAAATATTTAGCTCAAACCATGGTATAGAAATACATAGTAATAATAACATCAGCAATGTTAGTATAATGACAACTGATGTGAACAGCAGTAACAGCAGTAATGATAATAAATGGCCAATTAAAAATGTAATTATTAAAATTACCATGATTATTATTATTACGATATGTAATAAGACAATAAACATATGCATAACCCAGCTAAGCTGTCGTTCAAGTCAAGTCGAAAGAGCTAATTGTATGTTGATGACATTATAAATATATCTCCAACCAATCGAAACTGCCTTTGTTCCATTTGCAGAGTTGGAACCACCAAAGAAAAGAAAATCTTGTATGGATGCCGCTTCGAAGGAGGTCTTGGTCGCGTCCAATGGAAATAGTACAGAGTCACAAATTGAGGCTCAAAACAGTCATGACATTCAAGTGTCAGCTGATCATTTGCAGCTGCAGGGTGAAAATCATCAATCGGAAGGCGCCTGTCCTCTTTGCTTTCTCTCTCCGTGCGTGGGTTCTGCATCTCCAGGTTGGCTTGGCGGAGGACAAGCAGCGCATGCAGCTAACAGTCCAATACGAAGAGTAATTTATGGTAAATATTGGAAGATCATTTGCAACTTGGGTGGGTGGACGAGCCCATTATATCTGGCCAAGAAACTAACGGAATCGAACGGTGTACTTCATATGCGGGAAATAATGCCAGATTGCGTAGTGCGAAAAGTGAGATCGTTGTATCCGAATCCAACAGGCACGCCTTACATGGGCCACAAGTGGGAGTAACATTGATACTTTGGATAATTCGCAGGACTTTGCTTAGACAGAGAGATTTTTATTGTACACTTACTTTCTGACATAAAGCAGAATTTTATCGATTGTGAGCTGCTTATGTACACCTGTCATAGCCTTGGTAATAGCATTGGTAGTTATTATTAGACCTAAGCTTATCCACAAGTTCACAACAGCTATGATTCAATGTAACATAACATTCCCCCATTTTCAATTTATATAGCGCCTCTTGAAGATTCCTACTCAGAGGTGGATTTAAACCTGAATTGCCCTCAATTGCTCGGCGCCACACGAAAACCACGTTACGGAGACTAGGTTTTTCATAAGTGCTATGTCAAATCAATTTTGCAATGGCCACAGTCCCTTGTCCGTTCAATCTTCTTTTTTTCTTGCTTGGATTAGGACCTCGTTGAGGGGGGGTAAGCCACAGATTCATTTTGATACAGATTGGAGCATCTTGTTACAGATCGGATGCCCTTCGTGGCATCAACCACAGTTTTCCGCTGTGGACCTAGTCTTGGTGATGAACACATGCCCGCTAGGCAGAGGGTCATCAGGCTTATTTAAATTGGGTCATGTGCTCCCATGTCACAAGGCTGTTATTGGATATTTGCAGCTTTTAGTTGTCAAGCAAAATGCCACTCTTTTTCTACAGTGTGCCCTACAATCGATAAAATTCTGCTTTATGTCAGAAAGTAAGTGTACAATAAAAATCTCTCTGTCTAAGCAAAGTCCTGCGAATTATCCAAAGTATCAATGTTACTCCCACTTGTGGCCCATGTAAGGCGTGCCTGTTGGATTCGGATACAACGATCTCACTTTTCGCACTACGCAATCTGGCATTATTTCCCGCATATGAAGTACACCGTTCGATTCCGTTAGTTTCTTGGCCAGATATAATGGGCTCGTCCACCCACCCAAGTTGCAAATGATCTTCCAATATTTACCATAAATTACTCTTCGTATTGGACTGTTAGCTGCATGCGCTGCTTGTCCTCCGCCAAGCCAACCTGGAGATGCAGAACCCACGCACGGAGAGAGAAAGCAAAGAGGACAGGCGCCTTCCGATTGATGATTTTCACCCTGCAGCTGCAAATGATCAGCTGACACTTGAATGTCATGACTGTTTTGAGCCTCAATTTGTGACTCTGTACTATTTCCATTGGACGCGACCAAGACCTCCTTCGAAGCGGCATCCATACAAGATTTTCTTTTCTTTGGTGGTTCCAACTCTGCAAATGGAACAAAGGCAGTTTCGATTGGTTGGAGATATATTTATAATGTCATCAACATACAATTAGCTCTTTCGACTTGACTTGAACGACAGCTTAGCTGGGTTATGCATATGTTTATTGTCTTATTACATATCGTAATAATAATAATCATGGTAATTTTAATAATTACATTTTTAATTGGCCATTTATTATCATTACTGCTGTTACTGCTGTTCACATCAGTTGTCATTATACTAACATTGCTGATGTTATTATTACTATGTATTTCTATACCATGGTTTGAGCTAAATATTTGCAAGGATAATAAATGCAATTTAATTTAATATTTATAAATCTTATTTCAATCTTATTTGCGCACGTATAGCGCTACCTGAAGAACAATAGGGCCTACTTGTATAGGGTTCACCACACAAAACAATTTATACAATTTCAGTATATATATATATATATATATATATACGCATCGTCTTCATAATTACCAATTTTTTCAAAATTCCAGTTGTTGTGAGCAAAAAATGCCCGTATGGCTTCCTCTTGATCGCCATCTACCACAATAGTAAGTTCGTATTTGTTCATGGCAATCTAATCGCATATAGAAACTACAGACTTGTTTCTCAACCCTGTAAGTATCTTCATAGCAATGAACTCCATAGTAATATGAGTGGATGGGGGGTAAATTTGGATAATTGGAACAACTTGTATACATTCTAGAAGTACAGGTATGACCTCTAGCCAGCTTAGCTGGCTTTCGTATACACAAATTATTCGACCCACAGCTCGGTTATATATATACAAGTGGTCAATTGATCGAGGTAGGGCCTGTACGGGGTATGCCCTGTCGGGTCTAGTCTGCCCTAGCGATGCATCTCCATCCATCCGTCCGACCGCTAGAGGGCCAGAGGGAGGGTGAAGGGCCTAGGGTGGGGGCTACCACCGATCGACCGACCGTCCCTGCGCCTCCTCTCCATTCCACAAAGCGGACGATGTTGCCTAGGCTATGCATACAATTAAATTCAGCAGCCTATGCTTGTAAGATGTGTCAACCAAAATGAAATCAACGCCCATTGGCCGACAGATGCTTACTTGAACCGCCTACAGTCGTTGGTCACTTCATTCTACGAGGGAAACCGCCAAACCTAAAACCTTGGGCTTTAAGACTTTCTTGTTTCCTGATGTAGGCACTGACGCAGGTCGAGAGCGCTACTGATTTTTAAGCGGCGCTATATAAATGTTCGATTACAATTACAATTACACTGCTCTCAAAATTTGTTGCTTGCGTTCCCACTGCTCACCATGCAATGGAACCATGATAACACATACTTTCCAATAAAATCTCTTCATTGGAGTTCCCACTGCTCACCCAAACCATTTTAACCACTGGGTGTATGGGACATACACTCTATGCAATATAGCTAACTGGACCATTAGCATTCTTGGTGTCTCGCTGCTGCTGCTAAACTTACACAGTTCTTCTGCTCATATGTTGCAACTGCTATTGCTGCAACTTCTATTTGTGCAACTGCTTCTGCTGTTACAACTGCTACTATATTCCTACTTCTACTTCTCCAACAGTTAAAATTCCAACTAAATCTGTTGTTGCAGGCATTTCCTGCACTGAGCAATGATCTTATTCTGCGAGCGGCCAGAGGAGATTCAACTGAGCGTACTCCTGTCTGGGCTATGAGGCAGGCTGGCCGGTATTTGCCAGGTTTGTAAACAGACTTCATTTCATATTTTACTCTCATGCTGAAGAGTGAAGACCCTACCAGCCGTCTCCATTGTGCAACTGCTTCTGCTGTTACAACTGCTACTATATTCCAACTTCTACTTCTCCAACAGTTAAAATTCCAACTAAATCTGTTGTTGCAGGCATTTCCTGCACTGAGCAGGAGTCCATATTTGGACTAACAATTC
>JACEVL010002291.1:0-22417 GCA_020284085.1 Aporrectodea caliginosa
CCACTTGCTGGGAGATTTCATAGGTAGATTTCTGCTACAGAAAATGGTGCATGAAAACTAGTTGAAATTTTGGAAGAACTAACCGAGTATTATTTCAACACAATTCAGCAATCATTCTGCATTATTTGTCAACGGGTGATCAGCCCATGAACAGAAAGAGAGAAAGAATTTTACAGACCAAAGCGCATAGGGCGTAATTATATCTGAGCAACACCCAAGCCTATGATTAGTTGCTACAATCTTGTGAATGAAGCTGACATTGAAAACCTTAAATGAATATTGATACTAATAATATTTATTATGTTATTTAATAGGCCCTAAGTGAAAAGAAATAAAACTTTAAGCATTTACCATTTTAATCATTTTTTACCATATTTTACCATTTTTTTACCACGGTAAAATATAATGCGGATTTTTACCGGTAAAAAATCCGGATTTTTTACCGGTAAAATCATTTCACATCACTAGTTTTGTTCGTTGACGTTGACATAATCATGCGTTGATCAGAACCAAACTGGCAGCGTGCAACAATTTTATATGTCATCGGTTGACAAGTTTTTAAAGGTGTTTTAAGGAAGCGTTCTATTATTTTTTATTTGCCCATAGTTTAACGTCGTCCTATGACATCAAAGGCCGTTCTAATCAATCGGTTTATTATTATTTCAAAGTTTAACGACATCTCTTGTGGGGCGCGGTGGTGTAGAGGTATGTTCGGTGCCTTGCAGCCCGAGGGTTGCGGGTTCGAATCTACCTCAAGCCGCCGCGTAGGAGGACCCCTGGGCAAGTCCTTCACTCGCAATTGCTCATGCGCTTCGACGTGAAACTCCGATTCAGTGTCCGCGCTGTAGTCGGGAGCACTTCTGAGTAGAAATCTTGAAGGGGCGCTATATAAATATTTGAAATGAAATTAAATGAATCTCATGGTAACAATGGCCGCCGACGTCTTTAACGATAATAAATGCATTTTGGTTCATTTTATAGGAGTTTGATACATGTCTGGCTGCATGTTGTTTGAGGTGACTATGTTAAACGCAGTGTCCTTATGCTGCTGTTGTATTTTACTTTGGTAATGCATGATACGCGGGATAAAACAAAACAATTGTTTACCGTGTCGCTTTCTTATATTACATCAGTTGGAGGCCTTCTACATGGATTACGATTATCTTGGTTAATGCATGAATGTGACAATTCTTAACTTTCCTATCTGTCTTTCGGAAGTACCGGGTAGTTTTCCTTCTTCAGTATAATTCACCCTCAAATGCCAAAATGCAATTATTATCGTTAAAGACTTCGGCGGCCATTGTTGCCATGAGATGTCGTTAAACTTTGAAATAATAATAATAATATAATTAAGGATCCTGAGTGGCCGAGTGGGTTGGTAGCCCGCTCGTCACGCTGGCGCCCCGGGTCGCTTCCCGGTCGGGTCGGTTCGGTTTATCAGAGATTAATTTCTCGGATCTTTACTGCGGGTGGCTCGGTCGCATTATAAACGTGGAGTACAATACAACACACAATACAACACATCACAATACAACTGGGGCGCGGTGGTTTAGGGGTATGTTCGGTGCCTTGCAGCTGGAGGGTTGCGGGTTCGGATCCACCTCAAAGTCGCCGCGTAGGGACCCTGGGCAAGTCCTTCACTCACAATTGCTCATGCGCTTCGGCGTGAAACTCCGATTCAGCGTTCGCGCAGTAGTCGGGAGCGCCTCTGAATGGGAAATCTGGTAGGGGCGCTATAACAAGTGTTCAAATACAATACAATAAAAAAAATTCGCTGTTAAGTTTGTACATGCAATGAATCTAGAGGCCGTATGGCTTGATTTCTAACCAATAGGTCACCGTGTGTCTTTCTTATATAGCATCTGCTGGCAACGTTTTAAAGGTATCTAAAAAGAGCGCGTTAGATAATAGCATTGGATTGGATCGACATTTTAATGGCAGCTTATGACAACGTAGGCCGTTTCCGCCGACAATGATTATTTTTGGCATATTGCAGCTCATAATAGCGAACGCGTCTCTTCCTTAAATAGCATCGTTTAACAACGTTTAAAGGTGTGTAAGTAGATCCCGCTACCCAATTTCCAAGTGTTTTGCCCAGAGTGTATACAATCGTCGTGTGTTGTGTGTCCAGATGATTGGCTTGGTGATTGTCTTCGTGCAGTTCCTCGTCATGCTCTGCATCGGTTTTCGTACTAACGTCGCCGGAACCACCTAGACTGATCCGATTGAGGACATGGCCTCATCGTCTGTGGGAACGTGGCCTTGTCAACGACTGAGGACATTGTGATTGTTTGGGATATGGCCTGCTGACCAAAGGAGATATTATGGCCTCATGGACCGTCGAACTCGTGATCGATGGAGGTGTTGTCGTATGGGGACATGGCCTCATGATCAGGAGATACGGCCCCGTGATCAGAGGACATAGCCTCATCATCATGAAGGAAATGGCCTTGTGATCAAAGGGCATGGCCTAGTGATCAGACGATATGTCCTCCTGATCGGTGGGGACATCTCATCTGATCAAAATGGACATGACCTTGTGATCTATGAGGTATGCGGCCTATGCCCACAAGAATGAACAATTAAGTAGCCTAACCTTGTGAAGAGGCCAGGGACTCCATCCTCTGCATTCTGTCCAGGACAACGAACTCTCAACAGACTATATACAGATATTGTCCCTCCAATTAAATTGTGTGAATTATAATATACTTTGTATCTATATTCGCCATATTAATTAATCATCTGTATACACTGTTGGACACAAGAAACTTTCACAGTTGGCAAGTGAGCTTCGTATTTCTTGGTAGATTCTCTGATTTCAATAACTTTCCATAATTTTTTATTACCTTTTAATTAGTTCTTTGATTTGTAATAGTTTCCGAGAATTTTACTAGTTTACCAGACTTCTTTAGTCTTTCAGTAGATCCTAGATTTCTTTATGTCTTTTTTTAGCATTTCCCAAACTTAATTCCTTTTGCAGTAGTTTCACAGACTTCTTAAGTGTTCTATATAGTAGTCCACATATTTCTTTACCTTCTAGTAGTTTTTCAGACTTCTTTACCTCTGTTATTATTCCCAGACTTCTTAAGATTTTTATATTTTTCTATAGTTTTATGATTTGTTCACTTTACACCTTTAGTAGAGAACGTAGGCCCATTTATTACTGTATAACCAAATTGGGGACCGCTCAACTGCTGTCTTCCCATAAACTTAAATGGGACAATTTGCCACCCTGAGTTTATGAAAATAGAAATTCACCCGTTTAAAATTTTAGGTATAGATATTTTGATTTCAACCAGAAACACGGTTCACTGAGAATAAGAGAAGAGAAGAGAATTCTGAAATGAAAATCACAGAATATTTGTTACAAGAGAAACTTCCCTAATTCCGGTGTCGAACGCACAAGGCATCAAACGATGGCGCGCCAAAACCAAGCCGTAATCGGGTCAATTTTATTCTTAGAATTATTATTCATATAATTTTCAATTATTTTTTAAACCAAGAAAACAGTCCGAAAATGACTTAGGCCTACTGGATGGTGAGTTTGACGAAGGCTTTGCTACAGGAGAACATTTTGTCTGAAGCTAGATTTAAGATATGTTGCGTTCAATAAAAACTATTAGGCCTAATTAAATGCTTTTATTGTGCATTTTTAAAATGTGATCTATTGACTTCAATTTAAATCATAACTTAATAAGAATTATCTTGTGCATTATGAAATCGACGCTATTGAAGTAATTGGATAGGATTAGAATAGATTAGATTAGATTAGATTAAATAATCCGTCGAAGAAGCAATAGTCTCTGAATTCCAATAGGTTAACGTTTTAATATTATTAACCTTATCTTTATTAACCATTCTTTTGATCTCATTCCTCCTCTTCTTATCCTCCAGGCTCAAATTCCGTTGTAATCGTAATCGTTTCATCAAAATTTCTTAAGCGCTACTCTAAAGCTAAGCGCAGGGCACAAGCTTATTCACGAGCGCTGCGTCTTATCAGAAGGGTTGTACTGAGATGTCAAGGACCTGGAACCTAACCTCCTGACCAATCCCGCCAATAAGATCGTTTCAAACCCAAATAATACGATTAGAGGCAAACGTCAGTTGGAAGAAAAGCAGACTTTATCACACTCTTTTATAGCTACGTATTCGCCATATATATAGAACAAGAAGAAAAAAATATATTAATTTAGTTGAAGATTGGATGATTACAGGGAAACGTTAGTTAGGAGAAGAAGAGAAGTCCATTGAACACCTTTTTGTAGCTATGCATTCGACCTATATAAAATGAAGAAGAACAGTATGTTAATTTAATTGTGAAACCTCATATCATTAAGCCAGAGTATTTTTCTGTCGACGTCAACAGCCTTTGTTGCCATAACGTGCTAAATTCTGCATCCATCCCTTAAGCTAACCCTAGTGAAGTCATGGGTAAGTGAGGGCGGGTGACCAATCCTCTTACCGTCTCATCTTCCCACCGACAGTGTACGGTCAGTGTAATCATTATAGCGGAGTTCGCTAGGAGGCGCAGATGAAGCATAAAAATCGAACCAGATTTCAGCCTTGATGGGGATTTGAAACCTCGACCTTTCGATTGAGTCCACACTCTAACCACTACACTATCGACCACCTCCCAAGCGCCATCTACACGGAATCTTAGCTGAACTTATAATTATGTTTAATTTACATCTAGGTAATGATAGCTTCTCAGTAGGACACCTGGCGAATGAACACTTTAATCACTGCCATCTGGCGACTATAACGACTATATTATTGAAAGCACATGGAAGACGAAGAGCAGTCCCGTAGGCAAGTCCCGTGAGGCAGCCATGGGTATGAAGTATCAGCGACTTCGTTTTCTTAGCCTCGGCTTATGAGGACGGACATACAATCAGTGTTCGGAGTGAAAGTCGCCGTGGTTCGGACAGTTAGGTGCACAGCTCTGAATATATTTCAAAGTTTGATTTGATTTCGTCCTTGTGAGATAAAGCCGTGTACAAAATGTTTATCGGACACAAAGGGAGGTCTGCCCTTTGTATTATTAGAGCGAGAAGAAAAGCAGTACATTGAACACCTTTTATAGCGTTGCGTTCGCCCTATATATACAACAAGCTCAACGGGTTTATAACTGTTGTTCTTATTTTATTTGTCCATAGTTTAACGTCGTCCTATGACATCAAAGGCCGTTGACGACAATACAGAAAATATACGGTATACGGACATTTTAACGACGGTCAATTGAACGGCGACTTTATATTACCGGGACGACTCATGAACAATTCCCAAGGTGCGGCGTTGTATACTCTGTATACTCTGCATTGAGTACTCCTTGTATACTACTTAAGGGCGTAGGCGTATACTGAATGTTCAGTGGGAGTTCTTTTAGTGAAGCGGAATTTTAGCGGGACGTTGGACTAGATGTGTGGAAATAATTTCGAATTTTAGACCATGGCGTTAGTGTATGGATCTAGCACCAAAGGTAAACCAACGCTGATACATCGTAATTTTGAGTACTTGAAAAAAACAATACATGAATGGAAGGATGTCTTGGCGATGTCGAATGTACAAACCATTCAAATGCAAGGCACGATTTGTGACATCAGACGACCAGGTAGTCTGCGAACCACAAGCTCAACACACATTCTGGAAACGACGCAGCATCGCTGGTACGGAAGGCCATAGGGAGAAATGAAAGAATGTATCAGCAATTTCACGTCAACGCCAAGTTCTTCACAAGCTGCTGTGAAGGAACGTTTAAATTTTATTCACTGTCTGGATAAATTGTTCACCGTCATCTGTTAGGCTACGCGTTCAACTGTCCGACCGTTCAACAGTCGCACCGGTCATGTATACACCGTTCTACAGTCGCCGTTCAAATGTCGCCCGTTCTTTTGACGCCCGTTCATATGTCGCCCAACCAAATATACAATACAATCAGAACAAGAAACGTATAGCATCCGAACAACACCATTAAAGGTGTCGAAACTGTTGTTCTTGGAATTGGATCCACAGTTTAACGGCAGCTTATGACAACATAGGCCGTTGCCGCCGACAAAGATTATTTTTTGGCATATTACAGCTAAAAAAAATGTAATTCATGTATACGCCTATATAGAGCGAATGCAAGGCTGTAAACAGGTGTTTAAGGGACAGTGGCAGCGCCAGACATTTTTGTAACCAGGGCATAACCAGGAAAATCATACAAGTAACCAGTGCAGGGGCGATTTATGCCCCAAATAAATTCTCGGTAGTGCAAAATTCTGGCAGGGCAACGACCAGGGCAAAGGCTTTTTTACAAGGGCATTTGCCCCTGCTTGCCCTGGTGTAGTGCCGTCACTGTTAAGGGACAGTCGCTTTTTCTGCAGAACGGACCGAAATCCTTACTACGATCACCATCTGACAACGAATTAATTTGAAATCACGAGTTTTTAGCAAAATAGTATTGCAATACTTTAACAGAATGAAAATAAACAGAACCAAGAGGTTTAACCAGCAACGATTATAACTAGTTACAAGAACAACCAATCAAATAAGTAAATAAGTTAGCCAGTGAGCAAGGAGATTCTAAGTGAAGCGCAAAGAGGAGACAAATATGTTCACGAGAGGATTGTCTACTCCGTGGCTGATATAATAATAATAATAATAATAATAGGCCTAATAATAATAATAATAATAATAATAATAATAATAATAATAATAATAATAATAATAATAATAATAATAATAATAATAATAATAATAATAATTCAAGTCCCTGAGGGATCATGTATACCTCGTAGTAATTAATAATAATAATAATAATAGTAGTAGTAATAATAATAATAATAATAATAATAATAATAATAATAATAATAATAATAATAATAATAATAATAATAATAATAATAATAATAATAATAATAATAATAATAATAATCGTTTCTTTAATAAACGCCTGACAAACGCATTGCGCTGTACATTTACATGTTATGCAATTTAAATCTTAACTACTAACAGAACAGACAGCCTGCAATACAATGGAGTTATCAATCGGTTTTCCTACAACCGAAGTCATCTAAAACCTTATATATATTACGTGAACATTTGGCTTCTTTACTTATACGCATGCCAAGTGGGCTATGGACAAAATATATATGGATGCATGATTTTGTCAAAAAAATAAGGATAATGGACACAAGGTGTCCATCAGATCAGACATAATCCGCGTCAAAGACCAACCGATATCATCCGCAGCACAACAGAACAAAGTAAAAACTGGACCCAGGATATTACTAAAGCGGAACCCTCCTCCTTAACCAGGCTTGGGGCTGGCACGACAAATGGCAAAGATGGTAATGTAAGAGACCAAATGCCGTGGCGGATTTGCCTAATTTGAGGTCTGGTGTTATGACTGGAAATGGGTCTAAGAGAACGCTTTGCTATGTGGTGTGAAACATGACTGATAGAGAAGAAAGAAAGTGATTTTGACTCGTCGACAGCCAGGACTGAAATGTCGAATAAAGCGTTAGAGCTTAGTGTCCAGGGCTCAATTCGATCAAATAATCCCTCTCATCCGAAAAACAAACAAGGCGCGGGTAGGTAAAGTAAGTAAGTAAGTTGGTATCATCAGACAGTTCCATGTCAGCAGTGCTACTACAGTTTCAAAGGCAAGTCCAAAGAAACGGGATACCAGCTACGGTAATCTCCATACTTGCAAATTATGTAATATGTATTACATAATTTGTAATTATATAATTATAATTTAGAATATCTAAGAATTTATATGTATATATAATATATGTAATTATGTATTATACGTATATAAGATATAATATATATATATAAATATATATATATATTACATGTATATATCAACTTTTCATTTCAAAAGATGTTGTTAAATGGAAACTAAGCCTACTATAATAGCGGGAACGAACTGTTGAATTTAGACACCTTTTATAAGGCTCTTCTTTTAATTAAATAGATTTTAGCAACGGCGTTCAATTGTTTCAACGGCGTTCAATTGCCATTTGTCGTGTGATACTTGTAATGTCAAAGAGACAATTCATCATCTCTTAATTGAATGTAAATAAAATACAGCCCGTAAAACAAAGTTTTTACTATATCCATCTACTATCCTATAATGCGTCTTATGAAGCAGTTACCTCTACAATATATAGTCCGCGTTCATTTTACGACTGCGGCCAATCACAACGCTGGCCAATCACAACGCTCCGTATCGGAAAAGGGGATTCCGCGATTCGAAAAATTTAGTCCCCGATCCTATAAGCTAGCCTTTTTTGGGGGAGCTGAAATTTTGATAGAATGAAGTGTGTGCGAGGGCGAGTCTATATGCCAAGTTTCACGACGATTGAATGATTGTAAGTGATCGAACTAGTCGTCGCAAGATTTGACTTTTTAGCCTGTGGCTCAATCAATCAAGCAAGCAAGCAAGCAAGCAAGATTCCCGCAAGTTAAAGTAGATGGATAAAAAGAAGATATTTCAGAGGTTTTAAGAAATAAATGTCAATTATATAAACATGAAATTTCTATTAAAACCCTTTTGACAGTAAATTTATTTCAGAATGAAGTGTATAGGTTAGTTAAGATAATTAATAAAGGTAAAATTTTGTAAATGGATATTTTAGGTTTCTTTATGTGAATGGTTTTGTATCTTACTCAAATCTGTAAATATTTGATTGGTCTTTTACTAAAACATTGTTATTATGCAATTATATACTGTGTTGCAATGTAAAGAGTACTTTTACCAATTATAATACATGTAGGCCTATGCTTTGTTGGTTAATGGAATTTTTATTATGTGTGTTAGATACATGAACAGTTTAAAAGAATACTTTAAACAATTATAATACATGTATATTTCTTTGGATAATGAACATTTTTATTATAGTGTTTTTGTAAGATACATGAACAGTTTAAAAGAATACCTTAATCAATTATAATACATGTATGCTTTGTTAGTTAATGAAATTTGTCAGTACATAATTATCATTGACAGTATGAGATGAGCTATTTTATGTTGCAAAAATATTGAATATTAGTGAAATTGTAAAGCTCCGTCTGACACCTTTAATAGTGTCGTTCGGATGCTATAAGTTTCTGGTTATGATTGTATTGTATATTTTCTGCATTGTCGTCAACGGCCTTTGATGTCATAAGACGACGTTAAACTGTGGCTATAATAATAAAAGTTCAATTGTTGATATAATCATGCGTTCGTTTCGTTCGTATATATATTCGCTTTATTGAGAAAAACAATCTGACAAAAACGCAGAAATGCTAACATGAGTGATAATGGAAAATAAAAAGTTAATTAGAAAGATTTTAAAATAAACGAGTAAATATTTTAATATAGTTAATCCTTCAAATATATTATGTATATCGTATCGTATCGTATCTGAGAATTTGTAAAGCGCCTCTTACAGTTCTAGCTATTCAGAGGCGCTCTCAGCGTGACAGCCCGAGGAAATAAGAAAGTTTTCAAGCAACGAAGGGACGAAGGTGGGATCCCGACTAAAATCTTACTACGGATTGAGGGTGGGAGGTCATTCCACATAGAAGGCCTCACGATGGCGAAGGCACGGTGCTGGGCCGTGGCAGTCCTTGCCCGGGGAACTAGGAGATCAAGTCGATCCGCAGAGCGGAGAGGGCGGGAAGAGACAGCAGATAGAGGTTTGCGCATTAAGTCACAAAGCTATTTAGGAGCTATGTATTTACAGTTACGAATTGTCGTCAACGACCTTTAATGTCATTGTGATGACGCTAAACCTTGGATTAATAAAATGAGACTTCATCACTATGCCATGGAAACGGTGAGAACTGTTCCGGACAATTTCTTTAGAGCTGAGAGGCCTTTCTTGCCAAAAGATGTCGTTAAACTCTAGATCTAGTCACTAATTTACTACTTGGAGCAGGGGTCTCCAAAGTACGGCCCGCAGGCCACATCCGGCCCGCTAAGTCCTTTAATCTGGCCCGCGGAACTCTCCTTGAAGAAACAAACTGAATCAGGAAAATTGAAAATTTTAACGCCGCTGTACTCTGACATGCATATTGCCAAAATCCATGTCGCTGTTTGTAAGGCCTGATATGCAATGACACCATTGCAGTGCTTAAAGAGTACAATATTCGGAGACATTATGAATCCAAGCATTCATCGCATTACTCACAATTCACTGGACAGCTGCGTACAGAGAAATTTTTTCTTCGGAGTTTTGGCCCGTGGAGCTTTAGAAAGTCAGCAATGTGGCCCCCCGCTGAAAAACTTTGGAGACCCCTGACTTGGAGCATAAGTTGCGTACAAAAATGTACAAACTTTTCTATCCGCGTCAACAGCCTTTGATTCCAATTGCCAAAAGATAATTTTAAACTCATGTAATGCAATCACATCGTTAAATAAGAACTAGTTGAAATTATATTCCAATCGACGTCAACGGCCTTTGATGCCAAGGATGTCATTAAACAGCAGAAGCTATATAAACCATATTAAATAAGACGTGAATTTAAACACCTTTATTAAGAAGCTGTTCTCGTCTATATAAAAGACTATGGTTAATCGCTGATTAATTTGATACTGCTCTGGTTTGACGTCAACGGCCTTTGTCGCCATAAAGTAGTTCGTTACAGTGTGACCACTCCTTGGGATTGGCCGACTTGTGATCTGGGGTGTTTGCGTAGCAATCTTGGGATTTTTCTTAGGTCTACAGACTAGTTTTAACCGTACTTTTCAACAATGGCAGCGAATCAGATTAGAAAAACTCGCTCACTGGGTCTGTTTGAAAGACGTTTATTATTATTGTTAATTTGTTAGGTCTACTTGTAAACAGCGTAATTTGTTAATTCAATGTTATTCTCAGGTTTTTGGCCAGTTCTTAGCTCGGATTTTTGTGAATAATTGTGACTATTTAAACACATTTCATTATCATCACAACTTTTTGCTTTTTAGTAACTTGGGATTTTTGGTACAAGGGGAATCTTTGGATTTCCTTGCAAGATCTTGGGATTTCACAAAATGGAGTGTTCGAACTGGTTCGTTACACTATTTGAAGCTAGAAAAAAAGAAGTATTTGATTTGGTTTATTAATTATATGATATATATTCGTTTATTGGATGAAACAGGTAGACACACCGCTATCTGATACATGTGGTAATAGGAAAGTTTAGTTGGTCTGAGACCCTATTAAAATCTGCTTAGGTATGGTTCAGTTCTAGAACAGAATTTAATTAAAATAATTAGAGAAAAAAGCAGCTTTTTTCAAAAACGTTAAATAGTGATAGCTAATTTAATCTCAACTGTTGGGGTTGAACTAAAACCTTTGAAAACGAGCTCATTACGACGTACTCACTATTCAACGCAAAACAACATATAGTAAGTAAGTAGTAAGTAAGTTAGCCAGCGAGCGAGGAGTTTCCAAGTGAAGCTGCCCAGATTCCAGACTCATCACTCGGCGAGGAAGGTCTGGCCATCCGCCGCCATCCGACATTCACCCTATAAAGTTGTCTGCTCCGTGACTGATATCGAATTATCAATCGCTTTTCTAACAGTCGACGTCGTTTATGAAAAAATAGAAATTCAACCGTTTATAATAATTATGTATGAAAATCGTTGGAAACAATTCCGATGTAAAATTCCAAGAATATATTATCAAGTGCAACTTCCATAATTCCGGCGTCGAACGCACGAGGCACGTTTCTTCACCTTGGTACTTAGTTCGTAAATGGTCCAATGCTCTCCCTCGCCGTCTAATCGTCCCGCTGACAATGTTGAATAAGTGGGGTCACTATAGCTGAGTTGGTCAGAGGCGAAAGTTGTGAAGAAATCTCAAAGCAACTTCCTGCATCGTAATCGTAATCGTAATCGAGGCAGATTCCGGTGGGATTTGAACCCGTTACGACAGTGGGCAACCTTGCCTTACTCCAGAATTATACACAAATATTGGGGTCAAGAGAATATATTGACAAATGAATGTCTTATTAAAGGTGTGTAAATTTAGTTGGTTAGTAAGTTCTAACGCCGCTGTGTCATAGCAAGGATGATTAGCGTCGCCCTCCTCCTTTCTTCAGTCTTGAGACTGGCACTACCAGAATACGGGTAGTGGCGAATGTTCATGTCCTGGGCATTGTCACTGACAATGCCTTTTGTCAGTCTCAGAATATCAGACCTGACTCTCTCCATCTCTTAATGCGGTTTAATTATCCACACTTTACAAGACACTTTCGCGAACAATATAAACCTAGAAAGAGTCAAACTGCTCTCTCTCTCTCTGTCTCTCTGTCTCTCTCTGTCTCTCTGTCTCTGTCTCTGTCTGTCTGTCTGTCTGTCTGTCTGTCTCTCTCTCTCTCCGATAGCGCGTTGGATAACACGCTGGCATGGAGAGCGAGAGGTATCGAGTTCGAGCCCCGTAGGGCGGATATGCTTTGTAGGCTGCTATTAGCGCCGTTGTATTGCAGGCTGTCTGTTCTGTTAGTAGTTAAGATTTAAATTGCATGGCCTAGTACACTGAGAACAGATCAGTTTTTAATTTTGATATAAATTGAGCAACAGATGCGCATTGACGAACTGAAGTTGGAAGGCTGTTCCATTCTTTGAATACTGAGACCGAGAAGGTATGGTCAGGTTAACAAACTTCCTGTTTGTGCGAAGTTCAGTAAAATCTCTTCACGTGGACGATCGGAGTCCTATACTCCTATAGTATTGGAGGCAAGACATGATACCATGTATGAGGCAGAAGTTCCAGAGTAGATATGATACATGAGGATGGAGATTTTTAAGGTGATATGGACGCGGATGGGAAGCCAGTGAAGTTGTTTCAATGTAGGCGTGATGTAATCTCTGGGCAAGAGCAGAAAATATCCATCATGCCAGTCAGGATTCCGGAGGTTTCATTCAACGGAAACACTGCTGCTTCGCCTCTTATCTGACATCTACGGGGCTATCGATCGTTCAGAGCTCACCTTGTTGGCACTTTTTGATGTCAGCGCCGCTTTCGATACTGTTGACCACGACATCTTACTTAAGCGTTTGCATGCTACATTTGGGCTGTGTGGGGGTTCCTGGATTGGCTTAGCTCCTTCTTGAGTGGGCGTACGCTTAGTGTGGTCTATGGTCCTACAAGGTCTGGATGGGTCCCTGCCCCTTATGGTCTCCCCAGGGCTCTGTCCTTGGTCCGCTCTTGTATATCATCTATACCTCTGGGCTTTCCACACTTCTGGCAGAGAGTCGGACCCAGGGCCAGCTTTACGCAGATGATATACAGTCATATATTCACTGCCGACCTGCCGATGCTGCTTTGGCTGTCGGGGAAATGGGTCGTGTCCTGGTCAGATTAGAAACATGGATGTCATCTAATCGCTTATGTCTGAATGCTGCTAAGACTAAATTCATGTGGCTGGGAACTAGGCAGCAGCTAGCCAAGCTTAACTTGGAAGACCTGGCTTTGAAATTTCCTACCTACAACTTTTCAGCTACAGCCCGTGACCTCGGTATCCTGTTGGATCAGGAGCTTACCTTTGCGCCACATCTGCATCGCCTTAGTCGTGATTGCTATTACCAGCTGCGTCAGCTCCGTACTGTTGCACGTTCGCTTACAGCGAGCGCTGCAACCACTCTTGTTCATGCCTTCATTACGGCGCGTCTTGATCACTGCTTAACTCTCTATTCTGGTCTGCCGTCTAGCCGGTTGTCTTGCCTTGATCGTGTACTGCGAGCTGCAGCGCGACTCATCGGCCAAATACCAAAATTTGATCATGTCACCAGGTATATGTTGGAAGTTCTGCATTGGCTTCCTGTCCGACAGCGCATCGAATATAGAGTTGTCTCTCTGGTTTGGCGATGCCATCTTGGCCTTGCACCAGCCTACCTAATAGACCTCTGTAAGCCGGTGTCGGGGGTCCAGGGTAGTCGCTCCCTCCGCTCTGCTGAGAGGGGGGTAGTGGCGGTCCCGTTTGCCCGCACAGCAACCATGCAGAACCGAGCATTCTCTGTGGTAGGCCCTAGGGTTTGGAATAGCCTCCCTCGGGAGCTACGCTTGTTCCCTAGAACATGTACTGATACTTTTTATGGCCACTTGAAAACTTACCTTTTGGCCGGACTGGAGTTGGGAGCGCTTCTGAGTAGTTACCTTGAAGGGGCGCTATATAAATTTTGAATGAATGAATGAATAATATGTATGTATGTATGTATGTATGTATGTATGAGCACTTGTTATAGCGTCCTTCAAGATTTCTACTCAGAGGCGCTCCCAACTACAGCGCGGGCACTGAATCGGAGTTTCGCGCCGAAGCGCATGAGCAATTGCGAGTGAAGGATTTGCCCAGGGTCCCTACGCGGCGGCTTTGAGGTGGATTCGAACCCGCAACCCTCCGGCTGCAAAGCACCGAACATAGCACTACACCACCGCGCCCCACAATGTACGAGTATATGATATAATGCATATAATCTACATAAACAGTTTCATATCAAAATGTGTTGTTAAATAGAAAACTGCACTAAACTATTGAATTAAACTAAATGAAATAAGAAGTCGAATTTGAACACCTTTAGTAAGTAGCTTATATCTTCTATATTAGAGTCAAAATTGAGGTTACTCGTTGAATTCTCCTATTCCATGATACGTCAAAGGCCTTTGTCGCCATAAGACAGTGCTGTCCAACCTTTTTGACACCGCGGGCCACCGAAGAAGTAATTTTTGAAGCCGCGGGCCGCACCAGTCAACTCAAAAGCAGTGACTAAAATTTATTGAAAATTATTAACTATATTATAATTAATTATGGAGTTATCATAATGAATGCGTCTTGGGAACTGGATTTTGTGTACACATTGTCAAATGATAAGCCAAATTACGAACGAATAGCTATGCAAGTAGGCCAGTGACTGTCTTTTACTTCATTTTAACAGAAATTGCAAATATTTGGCGAGCTGTGGCGGGCCACTTAGAATCTGCCGGCGGGCCGCACGCGGGCCGCGGGTTGGACAGCACTGCCATAAGAGTTCGTTACACTATTTGAAGCTAGAAAAAAAGAGATTTGACTTGGAAATTGATTGATCTGTGACCTTACTAAAATCTGTTTAGGCCTAGGTATCATTCAGTTCTAGAACAGAATTTAATTAAAATAGGCCTAATCAGAGAAAACAGCTATTTAAAAAATAATAAATTAGTGATAGTTTAATTTAATTCCAAGTGTTGGGGCTGAATTAAAACTTTTGAAAACGAGCTCATAGCGACGTGGCCTACTATTCAACTCGCATCAACTTATAGTAAGTAAGAAGTAAGTGAGTTAGCCAGCAAGCAAGAAAATTCCAAGTGAAGTTGCCCAGATTCAGCACACGGCGAGGGAGGACTGGCCATTCGCCGCTATCCGACATTCACGCTACATTTGTCTGCTCCGTGACAGATATCGAGTTATCAATCGCTTTTCTTACAAACGACGTCGTTTAAGAAAAATAGAAATTCATCCCTTTATATAATTATATATGTGCATTTTATTTTGATTTCAAAATTTAATAGATAAAAGATTGAATTGGCGTGCGTTGGAAGGAATTCCGAAGTGAAATTCCCAGAGTATTTGTAACAAGTATAACTTCTATAATTACGGTGTCGAACGCAAGAGGCACAAAGATGATTAGCGTCGCCCTCCTCCATTCTCCAGGCTTCAGACTGGCACTACCAGAATACGGGTAGTGGTGAATGTTCATGTCCTGGGCATTATCAGTCTCAGAATATCAGGCCTGACTCTCTCCATCTCTTAATGCGGCTTAATTATACACACTTTACAAGACACTTTCGCGAACAATATCAGCGAAGAAAGACTCAGTCTGCTTTCTCTCTCTCTTTTGTCGTTGAAAGCATCGTGTGATAAAGAATTTCATTTCGCAGAAGCCATTGCTTATTGAAATTCGCGTCGTCTTGCCCGGATGTCGTGCGTCTTGAGCGAAGAGTATTGTTCGCCAAGATACCATCGTCTGCACCAATTGCAGGGATTATGAATGGAGCGGAGGCCATGCCGCTCTATCGCTGCGTTGCTCTATAAAAGAGGGCGGCACAACGTCATTAATTTTGGCTGCCGCCTTATTTATATGAATGTCAAGTGTATAATGGAAGGATATTATATAGGCCTATAGATGCATGATTATGTCGTTTACATACTTATAAATTATGTTATATATAACATAATTTGTAAATTATCATGTGATTTAGAATATGCGCAATAATAAGTTATATACTATATATTTCTTCTTTGGTTCTCTGCATTCTATTGGCAGGTTCGTATAGTCCAATGTCGTATTGCGTCACGTTGTCTGGCTCTCACCTTCAACTTGCTGTAATCCTCCTCCATCATCCAGTCCAACAACATCATTATCGGTCATCCTTTTGTCTTCTTCCCATCCATTCGTCCCTCAATTATAGTGCTTAGGAGGGAGTCTCCCCTCATGATAAGGCCCAACCATCTTCTCCGTCGGCGTCTGATTATTCATATATCAGCGATCTTTTTCGTCCATCATTTGTACTAGTATATCTTCATTTTCTCCTGCGATCCATCCAGCTGACTCTCTCCATCCTTCGTCATATCCACATCTCAAAGACCTCTAATCTTCTGATGTCTTCCTTCCTTCCTCATCGTCCATATTTCCGATCCGTATAACACCATACACTCCAGATCAAAGACTAGAAGGAACTGTTGAATTTAGACACCTTTAATTAGAGGGTGCTTGTAATTATATATTTAGCAACTGCAGCATGCACTTGATTGTTGATAGAAAACGCTCTAGCGAGACTATTTTCAGCAAGAGACAAAATAATTATGTTAGCAACGTCAACGGCATTTGATGCCATAAAATGTTATTAAATAGCAGAAGCTACTAGATGAATTTTTTTAGCTGTAATATGCCAAAAAACCATCTTTGTCGGCGGAAAAGGCCTGTGTTGTCATAAGCTGCCGTTAAACTGTGGATCCAATCCAATGAATTTACACACCTTAAATATAATAATTCTTTCGTCTACATAATCAGAAATCGCGTTCAATCGCTTAGGTTTTTAGGTTTCTTTATGTGAATGGTTTTGTATCTTACTCAAATCTGTAAATATTTGATTGGTCTTTTACTAATACATTGTTATTATGCAATTATATACTGTGTTGCAATGTAAAAGAGTACTTTTAACAATTATAATATGCTTTGTTGGTTAATGGAATTTTTATTATGTATGTTAGATACATGAACAGTTTAAAAGAATAGGCCTACTTTAAACAATTATAATACATGTATACTTCTTTGGTTAATGAACATTTTTATTATAGTGTTTTGTAAGATACATGAACAGTTTAAAAGAATACCTTAATCAATTATAATACATGTATGCTTTGTTAGTTAATGAACTTTGTCAGTACATAATAATCATAGATAGTATGAGATGAACTACTTTATGTTACAAAAATATTGAATATTAGTGAAATTGTAAAGCTCCGTTTGACACCTTTAATGGTGTCGTTCGGATGCTATAAGTTTCTGGTTATGATTGTATTGTATATTTTCTGCATTGTCGTCAACGGCCTTTGATGTCATAAGACGACGTTAAACTGTGGTTATAATAATAAATCGCTTAATATGTCATTCTTTTTAAAGCATGATGATTAATAGTGAATGTTGTCACAAGATGACGTTAAACTGACGATTAATAAATAATCACTTAAAAGAATACAAAGTAGAATAAGACTCTAAGGTCATGATATTATAATACTTAAATTTGTATCGAATAATTAATTTTAATGACAGACAGTATCCGATGCATTACTTTATTTTGTTAAACACTGAATTTTTGTGACATTGTAAGGATTCATTTTGACACCTTTAAATGGTGTCGTTTGTACGTTAACCATTTAAAGGACGCTAAGTTTCTCGTTTTCATTATATGATATAAGCTTACGTTGTGAATTGTCGTCAACGGCCTTTGATGTCATAAGGCGACGTTAAACCTTCGAATAATGATAATAATCGCTGAATAAAATATCAGTGACAGTTAACAAATTGATGTCAACAGTAGAGAGTGACATGGGGAGACAATCCCGTCCCCATCCCCGCCCCGCAACAAGTAAGTCTTCCCCATCCCCGCCCCATCCCCGCAGGTTTCTCCCCATCCCCACCCCATCCCCGCAGGACGACATCACATTCCCCGCAAAAGTTTACACCAATTCAAATTTAAATAAAAGAACCAATAGTAAAAACAAAGTTTTTACTATATCCATCTAGTATCCTATAATCCGTCATATTAAGCAGTTACCTCTACAAATATATAGCATTTTACAACATAGCGTCCGTTTAATCAAGCACCGCACCCGTTTCTGTTGCAGCCAATGGCAACGCTGGCCAATCACAACGCTGCGTGTCGGAAAAGGGATTCCCCGATTCGAAAAGTTGAGTCCCCGATTCTATAAGCTAGCCTTTTTGGGGAGCTGAAATTTTGATAGAATGAAGTGTGTGCGAGGGCGAGTCTGTCTGCCAAGTTTCACGACGATTGAATGATTGTAAGTGATCGAACTAGTCGTCGCAAGATTTGACTTTTTAGCCTGTGGCTCAATCAATCAAGATTGCAAGCAATCAAGATTCCTGCAAGTTAAACTAGATGGATAAAAATAACATTTTTTTAGCTTACAAATCTATTTGTATTGCAGACTGCAATAGTCTGTTATTATGTTATCGACAGTTTGCATTAACCAAGTCCTGACTATTTCTGACTAGAAGGCTTCAGGAAATAAAAAAATCTCCTTATCAGTTCTCAAGTTCTTAACATCACTCGGGTTTATTGCCGGCTCATTCCCCATTACCGCGGTATTACCACGAGAGTAAACCCCATTACCGCGGTATTACCGCAATTGTTGTCCCCATTACCGCGGGATTTACCGCGGTTACCGCGGTTTCCCCGTGGGGAAATTCCCCATGTCACTCTCTAGTCAACAGCCTTTGATACTATAAACCAGGAGTGACAAACGTTTTAAAGGTGCGTGCCAAAATGCCGGTAAAACATTTTGTTAAAGTGTTGCGTGCCCCTCGGAATTTTGCAGTAGACCTATATAGTTGTTTTCGTCATGTTGGTTTTAAATCGCAAAGCGAAACACGAAATGAATTACATTAATTCAAAGATGTTTTAGAATGGTGTATTACAATAAAGTCCTTCGCAAAGGAAACTGGATGCCAACAGCGATTTTCTATTTCTAAGTTTGAAAATTTTGAGGGACGCTCCAAATTCCGCACAAAAAATTTGACCGCGAGCCATTTAAAAACGTTAATTAGTGATAGTTAGATGTTACAGTAGGCAGGAACCTTTGGAGCTGAATTGGAACCATTCAAAACGAGCTCATTACGACCTATTTAGGAGCCTGCTATTCAACTCACGACAGCATATAATTGTGTGTAACCGCGCGTGTGTGCGCGCGCGTGAGAGAGTGTTTGTGTGTAGTGATTGGGTATATGCACGCAAAATAAGGTGAATGTATGAAGGAACATATATATATGAGTATAAGGAGGTGTTGTTATGGCTTTGGGCGGTGGTGCTGAGGACCGTGGCTTGAAAAAAGAGCGACTTGTGCCGACTTCCCCCGTATTAAGCAGAAGTTCTTTCAAAGCAATCCTAACACTCAACGCTGCCTCACTTGTTGTAAGATACATGTATATGCAGCAGTAGTAATATATATGCTAATATATATTTATATATATAAAATAAAATATATAAGGGAGAGGAGAGGGAGAGGGAGAGGGAGGGAGAGCAGAGAGGGAGAGGGAGAGAGGAGAGGAGAGGGAGAGGAGAGGGAGAGGGAGAGGGAGAGGGAGAGGGGAGAGAGGAGAGGGAGAGGGAGAGGGAGAGGGAGAGGCCATCAGGCTTGAGGCATAAGCTATCAGGGAAGATAATATATATTTTTATATATGGCGAACATATATATACAATATATACTTTACATATATATATATGTATATTATTTATTTTATTTAGCGTTTGCAGTTCGCGCTAAGCCAGCGCACCGCATCGTCATCAGCATATGATATATGTATATTACATTTATATAATTATGTGTGCGTATATCTTTCCCATTTGTGTGCTGTTGTCGTTTTATATTGCGCCAGGGTTAGACGTATTTTTGAGTAGCGCATTTTTGAGTCTGTTTCAGCGGCGAAATTCCTTTGATCGAGGTTAATCGACTCTCATCGAGTGTTGTCAACTGCGACAACTCAGTCTGCAATGCCGACGGGTAATTTGCAGGCGCTATACAAATATCGAGAAGCACATCTATGCATATATTCATCGTATATAATCAGTTCATGACACCAGCCATATGGCACCTGTATATACATACATAAAAATATACATACAAACATGCATGCGCATACTTACATACATACATTCATTCAATCATTCGGAAATTTATAGAACGCCTTGTCAGGATCTGTTCGTGGGGTTTTTACATACTTACTTATTTGAATTCTGCTTGGAGCAGGGAAAGAGAGGGAGAGAGAGAGAGAGAGAGAGAGAGAGAGAGAGAGAGAGAGCAGAGGTAGAGAGAGAGAGAGAGAGAGAGAGAGAGAGAGAGAGATGGCGGTAAATAAACAATGTAGTAAAACCGATGAGTAAAACACAACGAGAATTTTATTAAAATCATTTAAAACTTGTTCTTTAATCAATATTGGTCTCCGACTTAAAAGTAGCCCTCTACACGCCTCTTCAAGGTAACTACTCAGAGGCGCTCCCGACTCCAACGCACCCAAAAAGAACAGTTTAAGTTTATTGATGAAAGTTTCAGGCAGAGTCCCAGGGTGTAAACGCAGCTCTATAGGAAGACCATTCCAGATTATTTGGCCTGCCACAGAATAAGGTCGATTCTGCATAGTTGCGGTATGAGAAAACGGTCCATACATACATACACACATACACAAATACATTCATACATACACAAATACATACACGCACACATACATACATACATACACACATATATGCACACATACATTCATACATACACACATATATGCACACATACATTCATACATTAGGATCCTGAGTGGCCGAGTGGGTTGGTTCCCGCTCGTCACGCCGGCGCCCGGGTTCGCTTCCCGGTCGGGTCGGTTTATCAGAGATTAATTTCTCGGATCTTTACTGCGGGTGGCTCGGTCGCATTATAAACGTGGAGTACAATACAACACACAACACAACACAATATACTGGGGTGCTGTGGTATAGGGGTATGTTCGGTGCCTTGCAGCCGTAGGGTTGCGAGTTCGAATCCACCTCAAAGCCGCCGCGTAGTGACCCTGGGCAAGTCCTTCACTCGCAATTGCTCATGCGCTTCGGCGTGGAAACTCCGATTCAGCGTTCGCGCAGTAGTCGGGAGCGCATCTGAATGGGAAATCTGGTAGGGGCGCTATAACAAGTGTTCAAATACAATACAATACAATACAATTGATACATTCATACGGTCATATATTAATACCGATATGCACTCATACCGCTATATACATGCATTCATACACTCCAACATAAATACATACACACATATATACACATACATGCGTACAGACAGACACACAGACCGACAAAAGTATAGACACACGGTCGGACGTGCACACGGACATACAGACAAACAGACACACGGACAGATGGACGGATAAAGGGACAGACAGGCGTGTAGGAATTGCTCGGTTAAGAGTATACTATAGCGCTGTTTTTGTGCCAATGGTGGTCGTTCACTGAGACGAGAGGCGGTGAAAGCTGCTGCTGCTGCTGCTGCTGCTGCTGCTGCTGCTGCTGCTGCTGCTGCTGCTGCTGCTGCTGCTTGTGCTGCATACCTTTAGAATTAGACAATTCGATTGCGTTACAGGTGCGTATTCCTTTCAACCACCTTCTACGACGTCTTTCTTTATACACATGCTCTTTTCTACGTCCTTCTCTCTCTGTCTGTGTCTGTGTCTGTGTGTGTGTCTCTCTCTCTCTCTATCTCTCTCTCTCTCTCTCTCTCTCTCTCTCTCTCTCTCTCTCTCTCTCTCTGCCGCCTGCTCTCTCCCATTGGTCTGTCTGTCTGTCTGTCCTGCCTATCTATCTATCTATCTATCTATCTATCTATCTATCTATCTATCTATCTATCTATCTATCTATCTATCTATCTATCTATCTATCTATCTATCTATCTATCTATCTATCTATCTATAATTAATCTATCTATCTATCTATCTATCTGTCTATCTATCTCCCTCTCCATGTCCATCTCCCTCCCCTTCTCTTTCTCTTTCTGTCTCTGTCTCTCTTTGTCACTGTGTGTGTGTCTCTCTGTCTTCCCTTCTCCTTCCCTCTCTCCCTCTCCCTCTCCCCCTCTCTCCCTCTCCTCTCCCTCTCCCCCTCTCCTCTCCTCCCCTCCTCTCCCTCCCCTCTCCCTCCCTTTT
>JACEVL010002292.1:0-21353 GCA_020284085.1 Aporrectodea caliginosa
TGAAGGTATGGCACATTATAAGGTAAACATTCGTGGTCTCTTGATTCTGCTTTGTTTGATGAGAATAGCTGCAGTGTTCGATTGTCCTAATACTCTGTAAAGATGTCAAACATAATCTATCTATTAAAGGTCGCTTGCACTTACGCACTCGCTTCTATACTGTTCTTTGCACAATAATGCACACATTTGAAACCGTTAAACTATGGAGATACTCTATCTGTTTCAGCGGCTCTCAATAATTATGCAGCTCTTTAACGCTGTCGCATTCCGTGGTAACTTATAGTAATGTCTGAATTGGAGGAGACGTAACCGTTCCAGATGCCCTTTTTTCTGTCTCCGGACAATTTTTGTATCACCTGAGAGATCATAATCTACCTCGGGTAAAATAACAATAATACCGATGATGATGAATTTAATATATAAATTATATGCCTAATGACAAATTAATTCATGCTTCCTCGATTATAACAGGTGCATACAGTTTCCGAAAGTAACCGATACGTTGGGTATCTACTCTTAGACATAAATAGGGGGAGCCGAATTTAGGTCGGCAGAGCAAGCCCGGGTTTAACCAAGGGCCGGGGAGTGCACACGGGGCAAACAACAGCCAACGTTTTACAAAGGGTGGATCTTAAAATAGTGCTTCCGGTTGCTCTAATGACCCGCTCTGACCATGCAACCTTCGTGCCAGTTCTGTCCATTCAGCCGCTGACATAATTGGATAACAATTAATACAATTTCCTTAATAAATTTTACGACGGCCTCCATTATTACGAAACGACAGCCTCCCAATTTCATTAAGCTCCGCCCGAAACGCTGAACGCTATTCCAACCAGTAGGTGTTGCTGCGGCTCTCATTGACAGCATCGCGACCGCCTCCTGTTGTCGTAGCCAGTGGCCACGCCCATCTTTCGTGGGCTTTCGGTTTTGGTGGGCGGGGCCACAGCGTCATTGCCGGAAGCCGCTTAACCAATCCGGAGAGTCGGGACTTTGCAGAAAAGCGGTTTCGATTGAAGTTGTGTGCCAGGGAACTATTGAGTTTCAGGACTTGAAGAGAGGAATTTGAACGAGAACAGCTTGGTGGCTGCCTTGGATACTATTTCACATCGGTATCAGAGTATCAGTATAAGGAAACTTCTAGTCGTTACCTACGCTCAAGGAGTAAACCTCCTAAGGGTTGTTTGGCGCTTGCAATCTCGCACCTAGGAAAGGAAGGCCAATCTGTATGCACTGCAGATATTAGTCGCTTCAAAGGCGGTTACCTGTTAAAGTAGTTAGGGAACTTCAGAGACGAAATCCAAATTCGCGAACGCACGCACAAGGATATCGGATTTCGCCACTCTCGAGTCTCATCTACCACCAGCGGGAGATGGTAAAACCATCAGCCAGTCACGGATGATGTGATCTTGTCAGACTTCACAGGTCAGTCTCGCTCTCTCTTCGTTCACCCCTAAACGGCTCCCGCATTGCAACCTTACCCTACACGGGCAGACCTTTCGCAGTCTACATCTTACGAATTATAATCACGATTCTGACACGAATTGCAAGGCTGCGTAGCGAAAGACACCGCATGCCTATATACGCTCATATATATAAAGCCCATCATCGCGAAATTAATCTCCTCCGCTGCCCTTGCTCTCTGATAGTGCCAGTCCCAAGTCTGGAGAGAGGAGATGGGCGACATTAATCATCTTTGTTATGACACCGTGTCGTTAAACGCAACTAACCGACCACAAACGTGAAACGTGAACTCCCGTATGTAGGCTATACGCCTTTTCACTTTCTGCCTTCTGTAGACTTGAAACATTTGAGCTTCTGTCGTTTAAACGAATTTGGACAACTTGTAAATGTGACATAATGACCCAACGTAATGATTCGCCGAGATATATCCACCTAAAGAAACAAACGGTTTCATAAGTATACCATCTGTGGCTACATTTTAGACCTCGTAGGCCTAATATATATATTTAATCCAATGGCATGGCACACAAACGTTGATAGAGGTTGTATGTATAATTATAAGTTATAATATTTATATACTATGTTATTATTAGTTACAATATTTATATAATATATTATTATCAATCAATCAATCAATCAAATCTCTTTTATTGAAGCCAAATGAAAAAAACACATAACATTTCAACATAAAGTATCAGGATTGGCCGCAAGAGGAGTCCCAAAAGGGATCAAGATCCCGCTAACTAGGGACACCTAGAACAACATTTCAGAAATATGAATTAGCTAAATCCTTGATAAACAGTGCAATATCAAGTTTCGTACAGCAATGCAAACAGTATAGTACATATTACACAGTAAATGATTAACTCGATTCAAAACACTATGAAAATATAAAGAAAAACCGAAAACCTTAACTAACAGTGAAAAAGAATATCCGGCAGGGTAGGTTATAGCTAATTTCCATTAATCAGGTAGGCATGCAGCATTTTTTTAAAGTGCCGTATTATTATTATTATTATTTATTTTTTTTATTTTTTATTATAACAATATTTTGTTCTTTCCATCAAACAAAATCAATACTAAAAGCTATACAATAGATAAGGATGCATTAGCTCTCGTCTAAAATGAACGTCATATAAGTGCCGTTAGTGTCACATCTCCCTTGGGTATTATTATTATTATTATTATTATTATTATTATTATTATTATTATTATTATTATTATTATTATTATTATTATTATTATTATTATTATTATTATTATTATTATTATTATTATTATATCATCATTATTATTTTATAACGGTATGTTACAACATTCGTCCAAGTTTTTTAAATGGATGTAGGCTCTACATAAAGAGGCAATTTTATTGCGTAATTTTAATTTGCAATCGACTTAGCGTAAATTATGAACGTTTAACTTACTCACTTGCTTTCTTGCTTTTATTAAGCGCCAGTATTCATATAGCACCTTAATCAACAAATGCATTGACAATAGAGGGGGGCCCGTGGGGCATTGGATAACATCTGGCACAGAGACCGAGAGGTACCGAGTTCGAGCCCCCGTTGGGCGGATATGCTTTGTAGGCTGCTATTAGCGCCGTTGTATTGCAGGCTGTCTGTTCTGTTAGTAGTTAAGATTTAAATTGCATAACATGTAAATGTACAGCGCAGTGCGTTTGTCAGGCGCTTATTAAAGAAAAAGATATTATTATTATTATTAATTTAATACGAGCAGTTATCGTGTAATTTAAGGAATTCTTTATACACCAAACGGGCGTGCGATAGTCTATAGCGGTTAGCGTGCTAAACTGCCAACCAAGAGAGACTGGGGTTCAAATCCCCGCCATGAGACAACATTTTGTTTCGCGATTTCTCCATCTGCGCCCCCGAGCCAAATAGCTGTAGTTTGTACAATAACCATCAGTAGGAAGATCACAAGGAGAGGGAGATCACTGGCCACCAGCCAGCATATGCCGAGGCTAAGAAAATGAAATCGCTAACATTTAATATATATCCATGGCCGCATATAAGGGCTATCTTATAAGGGACTGTTTTCGTTTTGTATACACCAAATTAACGAACGGTAGATCTATTATCTGATAATTAATTATTAGTAGCCTATAATACAGGCGAACAGGTTGACGTATATTAAAATTACTGTCAATTCAGTTGCAGATCCAGGATTGCCTGCGTGGGGCAAGGGTTTTTTCTGAGGAGTTAGGGTAAATGCTAATTAACTTTAAATGATAATATATTTTAAATAATGCACTATGTGTATAGTAGACCACTATAGTCAGGGATCGGTTGGGGACCGGAACGTACCGGAACGGCGTTCCGGCTCTTTTTACGTTCCGGTTCCTTTTTGTTAAGGACGGGACTAGTATAAGGACTAGTATAAACCTTAACCTATTGTCCTATAAAAAAAACTGTTTCAAAGTGACAAAATGTTTCGGGGCAAAATACTGTTAAGATTCCTGAAGCATTTTTAAGAATTGTTTTATGCGAGACTTCAGCAGTGCAAAGCGATCGAGAGCTTGTTGCTTCAAAGCTAGTATTATCAGCCAGTTGTCTTCGACCAATATTTATGCCACTCCAGACAGACGTTCATTTGTCATGCATGGTGGATCGCAAGTATAATTTTTAATTGTTTTCATTCTGCTGAACGCTCTTTCTGCAGAATAGCCCATCAGCAGTTTCCGTACTTTATTTTTATTTTTGCACCAGGTAAACAAAAACGAATGTTGGCGTATCAGCAAAGGTCAGATCATGCAGAAAGTGCCGGCTATAGGCAAAGAAAGATGGGCGTAAACTCATAGAAAGTTTTAAATAAAATAATCGCATGCATGGTGGACGTATACAAGAGCAGATATAGCTATAAAAGAAAGATGGGCATAAACTGATAGAAAATTAAAACTTTTGAATTTTTTCGCTTACCACTTATCGACACCTGGCGTACCATGGCACTAGTGGTAAGCGTACCACCGACGTAACAAGAAGATTGAGATATATTTTATACGCCTCTGATATATATAGGATATAGAGTACGGCGGTCCGTGCCGTAATGGAGAATCTTGGTGCCATCTGTTCTTCTATTAAAAACGGCAACACCTCTCTGATTTGCAGATCACTGGGAAGAGAAGGGCGTATATATCGTTGCATAAACATCTCTAACATGCATGCATCATATTTTATTCAACAACTGCTTCCTCTATGTTTGTGTAATTTTTTTAAATTTTGCACAGATTTTTAAATGAGTCTTTATTCTTTTCGGATTCATTCATTTAAATCATTTCAGAGATCTATATAGCGCCCTCGAAAGATTATCTATACTCAGAAGCGCTCCCGACCCAACCCCGGGTAAAGAGAAGAGTCTTGAGGTTATAAGAAATTAGGAATGTGGCCGCAAGGTCTCTATATATTAGGCGTCTATAGATCCAAATGGAGCCCAATCCAAATTGCAGGGCCAACAACAGAAAAGGCACGGCGCTGCATAATATGTCCGTGACCGGAGAACAATAAGCTCAACCTGCTTAGAGGAGCGGAGAGAACCACGGTATACTGGACGCTCAGGGTGGAGCAGCAGAGCTCCTGTGGCAAACAGGGGCCACACCGGATTTGGGTGACCCGTCAGAACGGCCCAGGACAAATCGGCCCCGACAAAACGGCCCCGACAAATGGGCCCCGACAAAACGGCCCCGACAAAACGGCCCCCGTCAAAATGGCCTCGACAAAACAGCCCCGTCAAATCGGCCCCGTCAAATCGGCCCCCGTCATATCGGACCCCGTCATATCGGCCCCAGTCATATCGGCCCCAGTCATATCGGCCCCCGTCATATCGGCCCCAGTCATATCGGCCCCATACAAAATATCCAATGTAGCAAGTACTTTTAAGCTTACGCTGACAAACTATGTTGAAATGAGACCTCAAGCGACGGTTCAGCTGGCCAATGGACTGCGGGTGCGGGGTCCATCGTCTAATGCTAACTGGTTGGCGTATTTAATTATTTAAATGCTTTCAATGACAACTATCATAGAACCAACTTCTATTTACGCAATGAATTATTTTTCACAAATCCAACTTCCATTTTAACGCCAAAATTATTTTCAGCAATCCAACTTCCATTTTAAACTGACCACATAAAATAATTTGGCAACGTAAACTACGGTTTTACCAATCCGAGTTCTATTTATACGCAACTAATTCTTTTCATCAATCCAACTTAAAAGTATTTAGGACATGGGATATTTTGTGATGGGCCAATGTGACTGGGGCCGAAATGACTGGGGCCGGTTTGACGGGGGCCGATTTGACGGGGGCCGATTTGACGGGGGCCGATATGACGGGGGCCGTTATGACGGGGGCCGAAATGACGGGGCTGTTTTGTCGAGGCCATTTTGACGAGGGCCTTTTTGTCGGGGCTGTTTTGTCGGGGCCCATTTGTCGGGGCCGTTTTGTCGGGGCCGATTTGTCCTGGGCCGTTCTGACGGGGTACCCTCTGCAATATAATTGCTTCTGCGTCGCCGAGGCGTGTGCACTTCTGAGCGTGGGGCAACCTTAGTAGAACTAGAAGGGCGATATCAAAGATCAGTTGTATTGTATTGTATAGTGTCGTTAAACTGAAACTACTACTATAACTCTGCATGGTAAATCGGCAAGTAGAGAAGGCTATTGATACAGCAAATATTGTATACTTTATCAATTGAAACGGATTGCTCTTGCTGTGTATCGGCACCATGCAGGAACAGTGTTTGGTCCTCGACTGTTCTCGGTTGTTCGTCCAAGGCTCTGGAAGTCTCTGCAGCCCAGTTTTTTTCCTTTTGTCAGTTCTTTGATGGAGACACGCGTCTCTTTCAACTTATAGTTACTCATCGACCTGACCTGTTGGAACCAAGTTTATGATTTTTAATTACGATTTAAGCTGAAGCGACCATGATAGTGGCGCTATAGAAGTCGTTAGATTGGATTAGATTAGATGTGCATGTGCAAATTGTGCATGTATACGTGCATGTGTATCAAGACAATAATATAGCGCCTTTTGAGTTTGGAGTACCTCTAGGTTTCGTTGCAAACATGGCTGTATATTTATAAACAATTGCGTTTATTAAGACAGTTATGCACGCACTCATGTGTGCGTGCATGTATATGTATATGTGCTTTCATTGGGAACATTCTGTTGAGTCCTCGTGTGTGCGTGGGCCCGCCACTGGTGACTCTTTCAGCTTACTGTGCATTGTTTTGCTAATTGATGTATAACATATTCGTTTGCAATGACATTTAACATCATAATAGGCTATAGCGCAGAGAGCGCCTCTGAGTAGATATCTTGAAGGGACGCTATATAAATGATCAATTGCATTACATTTGCACTGCTCTTTTCAAACATCTGCTCATGCATAACAGGCGCTTCCATTTTAGCTTTGAGGATGTGCACTTTACGCTGCACATTATACTTCACACAACGTCATTCTGTGGGGTGTATAACATTAAGTAAAATGATGAAATTGCATGTGCTAAATGGATAAATGGCATTAACACGCCTAAGCCACTGCCTATATATCGGTGGCGCGCCATTAGCCGGTGTTATAATAAGTGCCTTATAAGCCTTGCTAAGTTCGCCCCCACAGAGAGGTGCACATGCACTGGCAAATACAACGTACGCTGTATACATCTGTTGTGTCTGATTGTCTCATATATAGACCTATATATGCATGGGTTAAGAATTGCATGTGCTAAATGGATAAATGGCATTACCCATGGGACTAAATATCACATTGCATTGCATTAACTGACTGCAAATGAAATTATACTTTGCTTTCATCTGTAACTCTTCAAACTCTTTGCATCCCGTTTCGTTAATTTGACTTGCTTTCATTTTTATTCGCTATATATTTGGAAAGCTGCAATGCAAGCATGCATGCATACTTCATAATTATTCTCTTGATTTTAGCGAAGACCTATAACTTATATATATGCTAAGCGATAATGAGTTTACATCTAATTCTATAATAGGCTAATTGATTCAGAACATCTGCATAGCGCTTCTCAAAGATAACTATTTTTGGAGACTCTCCCAGCCCAACTCCACCGGAAAAGAACATGTTTCTATAGGTCTCACTATTATAGCAAAGACAAATGCATGCATGCGCAGATTGAAAGGGAGGCCTTCTGCAGTCTCTTGAGGTGGCTGCATGGCATAGAAAAAGGAGAACAAAGAGTCCTTTTAAGACATTCTGAGATGGCTGCCATCGGTATTAAGTGTTAGCCACTTTATTTTTATTTTCTATAGCAACGACATATATGATGGCGGGTGCATGCCACTCCTCTTTCTCGCCGTCTCATCTTCCCAGTATACGCCTAACGGTGTACGGTCAGCGTACCATTAAGCTGAGTTGTCTTGGGGTGCAGGTGGGGCAGAAATATTAGACACAAATAGACACAAATTTCAGCACTATATTACGGGATGTAAAGTAATATTATACAGGCCTGTAAACTGACAATAATAGTTTTCACTTGATTGAGATATTTTGAGGTAGCAAGTCATTAAGGTTATAATATGGGCATAACATATCGTTTAACATTACGCCTAAACGGTAGGCCTATATCTATGGGAGCACGACGAACGCCCGATTGCCCAGGTCCCCGATTACCCTTTCCCCGATACAAACTCCCCGATTACAAACTCCCCGATAGGCCCAACACCCCGACAGACCCAAGTCCCCGAATATGCAACTAATCCCAAGTCCCCGACAGGCCCAAGTCCCCGATTGGCCCAACACCCCGACAGACCCAAGTCCCCGAATATGCAACTAATCCCAAGTCCCCGACAGGCCCAAGTCCCCGATTGGTGATTTAATCTACACGTAAGACTATTTAGTGTCAGTCTGTATAGGCTAAAGAGGGTGACACCAATCGTCTTGGCCTTATCGGTAGACGGAAACAGAGTTGAATAAAGGCAAAGCCAGTTAGATTAATGTAAATAATATTTTTACTTGTGTACGTGTACCAATATGTAATTTGAATTCCTTACTGCACGCTGAATTCAGAAGACAGCTATAAGAGAATTGTCCACAAACTACTTCAAAATATTCTACTTGCTAAGGCTGACAAGTTTTTCAAAAATGCAAGCGCATTATATCCCTTATATTACTGCGGCACACTGGGCATGTTTTGCTGATTCCCCTTGTTGATGGTGCGCCAAAAAGAACATTAATACAAGAACTGCATGCACAGTGCCCGCATGGAATAATAGCTGTATCTGATCTTCCGCATTTGCAAACAGGGCACTCTGCAGAGATAGTTGTTTCTGGTGCCGACTCATTTCCTGGCGATGCACTAACTGCTGCTGCCGATGCTGGCAATGCAGGTACTTCTGGTACTGCATCTGGTCTTATTGCATCTGGTCGAACTGGTATTGGTCTTGCTATTGTTGCTGGTGCTCTCGATCTTATTTCTGTTCTTGGTCTTACTGATCTGGCTGTTGTCGTCGTCGCCGCAGTTGTCGATGCTGCTGCTCTGCGCGAAGGTAAATCGCGTAGACAACGACGGCGGTTTGGTGTCGCTACAACTGCTACATTTGCAACATCTCCTGCAGCATTGGCATCAATAGAATCAGTAACAGCTGTCGGCACATTATACTTCGAAAATGTGTATGCAACGGAACGCAAAAAAGTGGAAATGTCTTTACGACCGTCAGTCAGATCTTGAGTTAGCGTACTTATACGCTTCTCAGTTCTCATTCTCATCAATGCTTCGTCTGCGTCTATAGGCTGTCTGTACCCTCGTTCCATACGGAGCAGCTCCAATTCGGTGTGCCGCTGCTCTTGTCGCAGCTTATGTAGGCAATTGTAGAAGGCTGGATGATCTGGTATACAATCAAGCTTTGGAGTCGACGATGCCATGCTTCAACATGGTTGTTTGTGGTCGGCATCAGATTTCGGAATCTTTCAGCGACGTTCCACAACGTAGGTGGGAACATAGGTGGTCGTCTTACAGCAGTAACCCCCGAACCGCGAATAACCGGTCCATTTACGTACGTGCTGTTAAAATATTCAACAACTTCTGCCGCAGATACTGGGGCGGTTGATTGTATTAAAGCAAATCCATCTTTGACGCTGTCTGTAGGCAAGAATGCAAGTGCCATCAACATTCTGACATGAATGGCAAACTGTTCATCATCTTGATAAGTTCTTTTGTGACCCATATCGGCAACCTTCCTAATCACTGCCTGACACAAATGGAAGTGACATCCGTTAACAACAACGCCGGGGAAAACCTCTTGAAACGCATTAATTGCATATTCGGGGACTTGGGTCTGTCGGGGTGTTGGGCCTATCGGGGAGTTTGTAATCGGGGAGTTTGTATCGGGGAAAGGGTAATCGGGGACCTGGGCAATCGGGCGTTCGTCGCAAACCCATATCTATATACTACGCGTCTTTTGGCCGTTGATATATAGCCTATAGGCCATATTTAGACCGGCCTACATAATATAGACTTATCTATAGGCCTACTCTTCGTGTGCATGGAGTTATTTGTCGATAGACTTAGTCGCAATGTAACTACAGAATGTGCGAATTGTTTGACTTTCTTCAGCAAATTGCGTCTCGCGAAAAGTCCGCCCGTTCGAATGCTTCTAATTCCTACGCTCATCTACAGACGCTTCATACCCTTCAATTCTGGCAGTCTAATATTTATTCGGCACTTGGGCGCTACCTGCCTCGCCCCCACCCACAGTGTCACCCCGTGCTTTGTCTGAACAGCGGGGTGCGAATTAATCTTCTCTGGGAAGAAGGAGGGGGGCATAGGGACCACGCAATCCGTGTAAACCTACCCAAAAGAAGTAGTCTGCCCCTACAACAGCTGTGTGCATCCGCCGCGTATACACGCACACACGCTTACAAGAAGATACACACTGACGTGCAAGCACACACACCGTCACACACGGGACCCTCTCTCGACTGAGGCTGCATGGCGGTCTGCAAAGGACGGAGCGTCGGCGTGTGGGAGAGAGAGAGAGAGAGAGAGAGAGAGAGAGAGAGAGAGAGAGAGAGAGAGAGAGAGAGAGAGAGAGAGACAGAGAGAGAGAGACAGACAGAGAGACAGAGACACAGACAGAGACAGAGACAGAGACAGAGACAGAGACAGAGACAGAGACAGAGACAGAGACAGAGACAGAGACAGAGAGAGACAGAGAGACAGTCTGAGACAGAGAGACAGAGAGACAGAGACAGAGACAGAGACAGAGACAGAGACAGAGACAGAGACAGAGACAGAGACAGAGACAGAGACAGACAGAGAGAGAGAGAGAGAGAGAGAGAGAGAGCCGGGCGCTGCCGTGTGTTGTATTTAGCAAACAGGGTCCATGCATAAGCGCCAAGGTACATAGAGGAATTATGTCAGTCTGGTTGAAGACGGATTGTTCAAAGGATCTTCTGGGACTTCGCCGGCATTAAGAAGCGATTCAAGACGGAGAAATGAAGCACCTAATTGATCAAGTCTAATCATTGACGGTATAGATGGAGGACGGTGTATATATACAGTATATATATATAAATATATATAATATATATATATATGCTGAATGCTGAAATAAAGGCTCAGCATGCCTATATATGTGTAGTATATATACACAATATGCATACATATATCGGCAGTCAGCTGTTTATACTGTTAGTATATATAATACATGACTAGCATCAATACAACAGTAGCCTATACTATAGTATAATAGTGTATTGTTCTTTGAATACCATATAATATTATATTGTCACAGACATGTAGACAAAAGAAGAGGGATTCTTTGTTTCGATTTGTGGTCGATTCGCTATAATTATCTAACTTTGAAAGCGACTTCGTCAAATTATCGCCCGGCTTTAAATCGATTTACTTTGCATTAGCATTATTAATTTTAACCAAATAATTGTTTTGTAGACTGTAGCCAGTCATATAGACCGAACAAGAGTGCAAGAGAGGTGCACGGGTGCAGGATATGATGGAGATCCATGCGCGCATACAGACCAGTACAAGAAGAGATCTATCACAGAAATAGATACTTTCGCATGCAGAGACATTGCATGCTTTGCCAGGCTGCAGAAAAGGAGAGACAAAGAGAGACATAAAGGCAGACAAATGGATAGTGAGCGAAAGAGAATGATGAGAGACAGACAGAGACAGAGATGGAGAGAGGGAGAAGAAGAGATAAAGAAATAGCGCTTCTGAGTAGAACCCTTGAAGAGGCGCTATATAAATTCTATGATTGATTGATTGATTGAAATAGAGAGAATGAGACATATCTGACACCTTGCGATAGACTATTAAAACCGTTCGCTTAGTTGAAAATATAGCGCTTTGACATCGTTAGACTTAGAGTCCCATATATATAAGGACCAATCATGCAGGAAAGACGATCACTACAAATACAAACAGAGATAATATTCATTCATTTATATGGCGCTACTTTAGTCTTCTACACGTGTGCTGTTCACTCTACAAACTATAAATTCGCAGCTTATAAGCTCGTTAACACGTTTCGACATACACAACAGCGAATTATGTATTCTGACCACTTTATACTTGCTGTATGCTATAATAAGTAGGTATATATACCGATGGGCATAAGACTTGCACACAACTTCACTCTTCATTACGTTCAAGCAAGCTACATACTTAGACCGGATAATAATGGATTTACAACGATCTCAGAGCGAGGTAAGTATATATAGGCCAATAGTTTTTCTTTTAGCAATTTTTTTGGAAGTCTTATTCGAGTTCCGCGATTGTCTAACATTTACAATAGACTACTTTTTCGGTGCAATTGCTCAAAGCAATTATATATCTCTGAGTTACGGATACCAGTATACCAATGCATTTAATGATACTATAGACTATAGTCCAGTGAGATAATCTATGTGGCCTGCTATATATACATGTACATGTCTGTCTGGATATTTTCTGTATAGACATGCTTATTTATAACTTGAAACGTATACAGCGTTGCTTATAATTAGTGATCAAATTTACGACTGCTCTCTAGTGGTAATTTCAGTTTAATGACACTGTGACTGTGTGACAGCAAAGATCATTAGCGTCGCCCTCCTCCTTTGTCCAGGCTTGGGACTGGCACTACTATAATATACGAGCAGTGGCGGACTTTGACTGCTCACTCTTACCAGACAATCTGTATCAATGAGTTGACCAACCCTTCTTTGCGCATGTCGGGCGCTGCGATGATAATTTGTTTGATAACCCTTTTATGTTCAGACTGGTACACTGTGATCAATATGGCGTTTCTGAGTTATTTACACGAGTTAGCCTTGGTAGTTGAGTTTCGGAAGGGTTTCAGCTCTTGATCTTGGAATATACATCTTTACGCAAGGTTATACTGCAGGTTCCATGGAGATGAACGATCGTGGCTCACACTTTGGACGATTCGATGGACGATTCGATGACCATTCGCTGCATGCAGACTGTTATCATTGGTATACAACCATTGACGTCAAACATAAGTGCATGATTCTTACAGAGGGATAATATTGAGTCTTCTTTTCAATATATTATAGCAGTATATATACTGTTGAGGACACTATATATATATAGCGCTTCTGACCGGTTAACCCTATACTAGAGGCGCTTTACAAATGCTTAAATACAATACAATACAATACACAAATACAACAATAGACATGAAATTCCCCATGCAAGTTTTACATATTTTTAAAACTAAATAAACTTAAAAGATTTTGTTTTTTTATTTTAGTGTTGGACTACATGTAATTGTTCGAACTTTTAGGTCTTCATCAGAAAAATTGACTTCAACTATAGCCTACTTCAACAGTTACTCTGCAATATTTAGATTGAATAAAAATAATATTGTCTTATTTTCTGGGGCAAATAAATATGCAAAAATTAACCCGCGAATTATGCGGCCCATGAGCCGCCCTTAAAATCTTAGGTCGGCCGTCTGTTTTTTAAAAGAAGTTGCCCATGCTTGATTTTACCGATCGGACCGTGTTATTTTAGCGAAATGCTGGAATATACTTATCAGATGCGTATAAACTATAAAATAGCCGACGTAAAAGTCATGGCTTTATTGGTGTTTAATCGGCATATTTTATGACTGATTAACTATAATTGACGATTAATGTATACGATTAATTTGCTATTTGAAATGTATAATGTAATCCCAAATTTATTAATGTTTATTAGTCGATTACCTACTGATTTGAAACCAAATGATCAGTTGGTTTCATTTGATAGATTATTTCATTAATAATTCATTTATTAATATCTTTCTCTACAGCTCTTTGGATAACTGATATCATCGTCGTCGTCGTCACGATAAACGAATTCATTATCTCCAACAAAACAAATCCTCATCGTCATCATCTCTCCTTCTGATCGCTATGCCTCGCCTCTTCCTCCATCTCCCTCTCTTCCTCCTCCTCGTCCTATCAACGGGGCTGATGAAGACAGCCCTCGGTCATCAGAAGAGCGGGTCATCGTCCGGCGGGGCCAACTCCCCCGGCGGTTCCTCCCTCCTCGACCGTTTCTCCTTACCGTCGTCCGACATCCTCGATCCCTGCTACGACGCCGACGGCAGCCCGCGTCGGTGCATCGCCGACTTCGTCAACGCCGCCTTCGGTCGACCGATCCAGGCGTCGAGCACCTGCGGGAGCCCCTCGTCCCGCCACTGCCACCCGGGAGCCCCAGACCGCGACGGGAAACCGACCAAGTCGTGCTTCGTCTGCGATGCGTCGAACCCCAGGCGTCGCCACCCGCCGGGTCACCTGACGGACCTCAACAACCCCAACAACGTGACCTGTTGGGTGTCGGAGCCGGGCGTCCAACAGCCGAAGAACGTGACCTTGACCCTCAGCCTCGGGAAGAAGTTCGAGGTGACCTACGTCAGTCTCCAGTTCTGCACGACGCGCCCGGACTCGATGGCCATCTACAAGAGCGTCGACAACGGAAAGACCTGGATCCCCTTCCAGTTCTACTCCAGCCAGTGCCGCAAGGTCTACGGGAGAACCCCTCGCGGCGCAGTCACCAAGGCCAACGAGCAGGAGGCTCTCTGCACGGACCTGTACAGCAACGCCGAGGCGGCACAGTCCGGGGCCAGGGTCGCCTTCGTTGCCCTCGAGGGTCGGCCGTCGGCCCAGGACTTCGACAACAGCCCCGTCTTACAGGACTTGGTCACGGCCACCGATATACGGGTAGTGTTCAACCGGCTCTATCAAGCCCCAACGATGGCACCAACGCCCGTGGGGGGTACGGCACCCGACCCGGCGCTACCCTCTTCGACGACCCAGGACGATGAAGGGGTGGCCAATGCGGAAGCCATGTTCTACTCGTTGTCTGATTTCGCCGTCGGAGGGCGCTGCAAGTGCAATGGACATGCGAGTCGATGCACTTCCGACCGCGATCGAAAACTGACTTGTGACTGTCGACATAACACGGCTGGCATCGACTGCGAACGATGCAAACCGTTCCACTACGACCGACCATGGGCCAGAGCCACGGAGAAGGACGCCAACGAATGCATCGGTATTTAATCATTATATGCATGGGGTGTCGTTTTCAATCATCTACTCATCTACTGTAACCATGCATGCAGTCGCTCACTTCTCTTTCTTCGTCTCTCCGTCTCACTACGTCTGTGTTTCTCTCTGCCTATCGCTTTCTGTCTGTCTGTCTGTCTGTATTTCTGTCTCTCTCTCTCTATCTATCTGTATCTATGTATCTAACTGTCTGTCTCTGCCTAGTATACGCCTCTGTCTTCTTTATCTGTCTTTATCTGGCTATGTCTTCTCTCTGTCTGTATCTGTCTGTCTCTGTTTCTCTCTGTGTCTGTCTGATTCCGCTCTGCGTGTCAAGGCCTATTCAAGGGATGTATTTGTCTGTTTTACGGTTTGTCTTTCGCTCCGTCTTCTATATATAGTCTCTCGATCTTTCTTTCCGCCTCCTGCCTGACTGTCTGCATGCTTGTCTGCCTGTCTGTCTGTCTTTATAATATTAAGGGTCAATACGAAAGAATATAATTTCTATTACATCAGTTATAGCAAAACAATGCACAGTAAGCTGAAAGAGTCACCATGCAGTGGCGGGCCCACGCACACACGTGGAACCAACCAACGGATTCCCGTTGACAGCTGCAGATGGCATGGATGTTCGGACTTCGGAGTCTCGGCATGGGCTAAGATGCGTCGATAGGATAGAGCGACGAAGTATATAGCTGTTTGATGTTTAGAGCATATTATTGCAATGACGCTGAATGATGGCTTGAAGATATATTCTGCTTATTCGTCCTCAGCCTGCATGATACAAGATATACCAATTACTGACAAGTGATGTATACATCATCTGCATGGTCAAGCCATGTCGTGTAACTTCTGTGGCAAAGTGAACGACAGTATATTCTGGAGAAATAAAACTTTTCTTAGCTTCGTGGAGCTAACGTTTCTAAAGGTTAACTTCAAGCAGATGGAGGAAAAAGTTTGAGTTTCGAACTGCGTTGTAGAGCTCAAGGCAGAATCCCTAAAGAGTATATACCGTTGCGCCAGAACAGTTTGTTCGAGTATAGAGATGAGGCAGCAGAGGCACAGAAAATGATAGTGTTGGAGGAGGATGGAGAAGCGTATACATATATATATGAGGAGGAGGGAGAAGGGAGGAGGATGGAGAACCGGAACAGGAGGATGGAAGAACGGAAGAGGAGGAAGATAGAGGAAGTTGCTGTGTGAATAATGATAAGCAGAAAAGGGTGATGGCTCTGATGTTGGCTCTACCAATTGGAATAGCATAAAATTCCCAGTTTTGGCGCCAACGGCGACGATAATGATAATGATGATGATCACTGATAATTTAGCGACGACTACAATCGGGATGACAAAAACCTTCTGCGCGTGATGGAGGTTTTCGTCGTTGACTGTATGATAAAGATGTAGGCCTATATGATGATGATGATGATGATGATGATGATGATGATGATGATGATGATGATGATGATGATGATGATGATGATGATGATGATGATGATGCTGATGGTGATGGTGATGGTGATGGTGATGGTGATGGTGATGGTGATGGTGATGGTGATGGTGATGATGATGATGATGCTGATGGTGGTGGTGGTGGTGGTGATGGTGATGGTGATGATGATGTTGATGATGTTGATGATGATGATGATGATGATGATGATGGTGATGATGATGGTGATGGTGATGGTGATGGTGATGGTGATGATGATGGTGATGGGGATGGTGATGATGATGTTGATGATGTTGATGTTGATGATGATGATGATGATGATGATGATGATGATGATGGCGATGGTGATGGTGATGGTGATGGTGATGGTGATGGTGATGGTGATGGTGATGGTGATGATGATGATGATGATGACGACGATGATGACGATGGTGATGATGGATGATGGGGATGGTGATGATGATGTTGATGATGTTGATGTTGATGATGATGATGATGATGATGATGATGATGATGATGATGATGATGATGATGATACTGTTGTCGTTGTTTCTGTCGTTGTTGTTGATGATTAACTGATAAGGATGCCCTATATGATGGTTGATTTACAGCGTGCAACTGCAACCTTCATGCCCAGCATTGTCGCTTCAACAAGGAGCTCTACCTGTTGTCGGGTAGGAAGAGCGGCGGAGTCTGCATCAAGTGTCGCCACCATACGGCCGGTAGGCACTGTCATTACTGCCAAGAGGGATACTACAGGGACCTCAGCAAACCCATCACTCACCAGAAGGCATGCAGAGGTACGCTTAGTTCCGCTCTTTATTCACACCAATGACTTAAAATATGCCAAGATATATTCTCACCAATGATTGTATTTGTCTATTTGTATAGCGCCAATAACAAAACAAACTACTCAGGGTTGTTCACACTATCAATAAATTGGTGAGTTTTAAGACAACACGTTGCAAGCGTTCTACCTCCCTCAAGGCCTCAACCCCTGAGTTCAAATAGTAAGTGGAAGACTGTTTCAAAGTGGAGGACCCACCACAGCGAAAACCATATTTGCTACGCCATGGTAATGATGGTATATAGTTCCATCCCTGTAGGGAACACAGATATACATTGCATGACATCTGAATTTAATTGCCACTGCATGGACACCGTGGATCTTCCATAATATATATATAGTCTCCGCTGTCGATTATCAGGTTACCAACCGATAGATGTCGTCCGACGTAGTGTTTATGCATTCATTTGGCGCCATAACTCTTTTGCAGACGTCTGCTTATACACGACAGATTTAACAGCTGGATATCGATTATAAAAGAAACGCGCGGTGTCCTCCGTTAGACTTACAGACGAATTAAGATCATTATTTTGGGTGTTTGACTTGTTTTTGAAATTCATATCACGGTTTTAACGCTCACAAACTCTGCATGCAAGCGCTATAATAAGCGTCTAGAACTCTAGATACATACATACGTATATATATACAGGTCAGGTATGCATGCACGCATGCACACAGGCATACATGCATATATAGATACATACATACATACATACATGCATGCATGCATGCATACATACATACATACTGGAGCGCCTCTGAATGGGAAATCTACATGCAGGGGCGCATGCTATAACAAGTGTTCAAATACAATACAATACAATACATACATACATACAAACATACATACATACATACATACATACATACATACATACATACATACATACATACATACATACATACATACGCGTCCACATACATACATACATACATACATACATACATACATACATACATACATACATACATACATACATACATACATACATACATATAGTTCCACAAGCGGACAATTTTACACACAGATCGTTTATAATACGAATGTTGTATACTGTGTATAAATGTATGTACACCAAAGTGCGGATATGCAATTGGCTTAATAAAGAATATACTTACTTACTTACAATAAGTTAATAGCTTATTACAAAATGACAATTATAACATGAAAAAGCAACAGTAAAATAACAGTAGAATAAATTGACGGATGTTTTTCATAAGAACATGACTTCTTCGGATAATTAAGACCAGAAGCATCAACTATAGATCTACATTTGAACGAAACTTTTGAATTACGGTATTAAGACATACAGTATGTATACGTCTGCTTCTATGCGCAAGTCAGTTCAAAAGACGATTATAATAATACAGCCACGAGGTCGTCATGTGTCTCAAAGAGACGTACGATGCAAATACGCTCAACTCTGTGCATTCGAGTACATAGCTTTGAAGAAATCAACCAAAATCCCGGTTATGTAGGCTACTCCAAGTATATGGTACATTTAACGATTCATGCATGCGTATTCCTGCAGCGAAGGGGTTTCGTGAACTGGTGCATTGTGCGAAAGAGGTTCTTTTAGAGGGTCGATGAAGCAGATGATTTAAGATTAATGACACCCTGTAGGCCGTGTTCAATGGCTCTTCGGCGATCGCGGTCTCTCTCCCGGTGAGTTCCATTGTAGCCCCATCCAACAGGTGTGCGCAATTCGCCGTCTGCCATTGCTTGTCGGTGCGATCGCCGCCCAAAGATTCGATTGAAGGAAGGTGTTAATGACGCGATTGTCACTCTATAGGGAACGTCGGACTCGCACCCCTTGCATGAGGGTAACTTGAGCGACGGCTGCGGGGTAAGAATGTTATTGTGTTCCGCCCCGTTCCAACCCTTCCCTTCCGCTTCACCGTCCGTCCGTCCATCCTTACGACTCCCTATTTCCATTTTCCACCTGCCTTTTGACCGTTCGTGTTTTGATGACCTAAACAAACGCGCCTCTCCTTATACCCCATCCATACTTTCCATATAGCCAACCCTCTCCATACCCCTTCCGTATCCAACCCTTCCCACCGCCTCCTCATCCAATCCTTCTCAGGTCTCCTCCTCCTCTTCTTCCTCTTCCTCCTCCTCCTACTCCTCCTCCTCCTAATTCTCTTCCTCCTCTTCCTCCTCCTCCTTCTCTTGCTTTGTGGTCGAACCCTCTTCTCCTTTGGAGCGAGTGTCGCATGAAATGGCTATGTACTCTGTAGGCTTTCACAGTTGCTTGCGAGATTCACAACACAGCGTCGTGTGACTCCGCCTAATTCTATAGCCCAGCAGTCCTTTACTTGGAGAGCATCTCTCAGACTCTCACTATAGTTTCTATCGAAACGATAAATTGTTTACTACACCTTAACTTACGATCATTCTCTGTCTAATATTTTTTATTAGGCCTACATATGGCTACAATAACAGTCATTACAGTGACTGTTTCATCGCAACAGCAATGACATTAGGCTACAACAATTACAATTAAAATAAGATCGCTCTCTATCTGAAATACTTGTTGCAATCAGGTGGGAGGTCGGCTTGAGCTTTTCGTTTAAGTGGCGCTACTCAATTAGTGTTTCAATGCGATCTGGTCGCAACGCAACAGACAGGATAAGACTTGACCGACGAAGCCAGAGTTCTGTTCACGAGTCGGTTGCTTTGGGAAAAAGGCTCTCAGCCGGTGGTCGGTCGGTCGCTCATCAGCCTTCTTCATACCTGCACACTGGATAGATATTGACACAGATCATAGATATTGGTAGACAGCGCTGGGTAGAGCGCCGTGCGGCATCGGCAAGACGCTAGCGACACCTACCGCGCGGGTGTGACTTAGACAATGACCGGCGCAGAGCAGAACAAACGCTATCAGCCCGAAAGGCGTTTGGTGCAAACAGCGCCCACTATCGGCAGAAGAATGGTCTTTAGCGGACGATTTCGGCGACCGGTTGGGGCGCATTTGAACAGGCGTCAAATGGGATATCGCGTATACCAGAAGAACAAACATTTGCCACTGCGCTGACAAACGAGGAGGGTGAATGCGATGGGTGGGTGGATGGGTGGTTGGATGGGTGGATTGAGAAGTGGTTGAATAGGTGGATGACTATGTTGGATGGATGGATGGGTGGTTGGATGGGTGGTTGGATGGATGGATGGATGGGTGGGTGGATAGGTGGTTGGATGTTTGATTGGATGGGTGGGTAGGTGGGTGGGCTGGGGGTGATTGATTTTGTTGATTTTCTGTGGAATGTTTCTTGTGTGCAGTCACATTTAAAAGGTGTGATTTGTGATCACCTTAAAGTGTTGTACCTGCGTAACCGCAGGAAGTGTCTAAACGACCTTAACAGTGCTAATTGGTCTAGAAAAGTAGTTCTCGTTATTTCCAGACATGGTGTGGTGCCAATGAACGGTTGCCTGCTGGGTGGGAATGGTGCGGAAGCAGCAACATTGGTCTACCATAAAAATCTACTATAATGACTGTTACGGCACAGATGTTAATTTGCACTTCACATCATTCGCTGGTCGCTCTAAGAACTGACGTCGGTATAGGCAGCCTGGTCGGAATCCAGACGAGCTTTCTAAAGAACCGGGATATCATAAAAACATTGAACCCTGTAGGGTTTCGTATAGGTTTCTTTGTGGTTGAAATTAATTCGCGTTTGCGCTTCCATTTCACGAATAAGATTAACCATCCCACTGAGACCGTAGCTTTATCCATGTATACCCATAGACCTCTAGCTAGTTTACACAAACAGTGTGAAGATTTTCGTGTCTTGGACCGAGCTGTTTTAAGGATACGCTAAGCCTTGACGATTGAACGGTTTATTTCAACAAAAATCGCTCAACTTATGTACAGTTAAATCTTTGCATTGGCTTCCTGTTCAGCAAGAAATTGGTTTCATATGGGACTTAGTAGACTTTGAGCTCTGGCCAGCCACAGTTCTTATTCCCCAGACTTATCATTATTCATCTGATTATTCTTGTGTAAGTCAAGAACTGTTCTTGATGAACGATCATTTTCGGCGGCTGGACCTATTTTGGGGC
>JACEVL010002293.1:0-19766 GCA_020284085.1 Aporrectodea caliginosa
ATAAAACTATTTCCTAAATACTTCTCTAAATATAAAGGCACATACAGACCAACATAATACCTAGAAACAAGAAGTTATTTCAAAGCAACAGAGTACAATTGATGATAATGATAAATATATGATGATTACAAATTATGACGATCATTATCATCCTCATCATGATTGAAAGTGATAATTACTAATCATGATGACACAAATGATAATAATAACCATGATAATTACCATTTGCTAGCAGTTAACAGTGGTGTACCTGGCTAGAGTCCTGGGGCCATGAAGTCAGCCTTGGGATTCATGTAGTTCCTATGAGTTTTGGGAGTACCCCCTCCCAATCAGTTTGTCTTGAGTATCTAACAATTAAGAGTAGCTCCGTGTTCTCAATTTCATCCTTAAAACTTCACAATGCTTAGGGAATGCAACTGTATGCTTTATTCGTCTAGTGTCAATCTTTATCAACAAGGCAGGAACTCCAAGCACCATGTCAACCTCAGTTGGGACTCCATTCGATGGTCCAATGCGTGAGAACCAGTCAGTAATGACTGTCCCACTGCTTGGACACAAATCTCCTACAGATGAAATTTGTTCTGAATTAACTATGACTTAGTTCATTCTAGAGAGGAATTGCCCTCGTAACGTTTTGCCAAGGCACTACTACAAAAAAACTGGTGATCATCACGCCTCACACAATAATGAAAAAGGTTACAGAGCCAATACTGCAGTTTCAATTAATACAGCTGTTTTATAACAGAAGTTATTTAGAGCAAAAAGTCCCAAATATGTTTTAGAAATATTCATTCATTCATTACAGAGATTTATATAGCGCCCCTTCAAGGTTGCTACTCACAAGCGCTCCCGACCCAAACCCGGCTAAAAAAAAGGACATCTTAAGGCTGCAATAAATCACGTGAATGAACCCTAGGCATGAAGCATAATGCTAATGGGAGCCCAATGCCCATTCCATATACATAACTGGGATCCAATTTGAAGGTGACTATTGCATACATGAAAACTTGCACCAAGCAATGAACCTGGCAAGCTAAAAGAATTCAATACATGACTCAATCAGCTTCTTTTGGCATTACACATCCTGCTTTGGGGCAAGGCCAGTTGTTTTCTTTGCAGTCTGGGAATTTTCTTTCCACTTGGCAGTCTTCATTCGAAGATACACATTCCACCGATAGCCAGGTTCCCCAGTATAGGAGCACACCCACAAGTGGTTACGCATTTTCGGACAGCCTGACAAGTAGCGCCACAAAACTAAAAAATGAACAGAAAGAAACACTTTGTTGATTTATCTCGGATATTAAGGTTAAGGCTCACACAATAATCTGAACTTACGGAAAACCATCATCACATTCCACCGAAGGTTATAAAGCATTACATTGCACAATAAACTAGAAATTTATTATAATGCATGTATTAAATAACATTTCCCAATGAGGTTGGGTCAATTACACGAACGTAAGGTGGTGATGAGAGGTGAGGTTAGCTAAGGAAAAGTGAGGAGAAACAAAGAAGCCCAGGTGAGATTATGTAAGGTAAAGTAATTGTACATTCATTAAATATCTCTAACAAAACCAATCCCAGAATCAATCCTAACACTAACCAAACAAATAAAGTGAGTGCATCATGGCCCAAAGAATAACTGAAAACAAAGAGATGAAAGGCAGTTGTATTAGCAATCAGACAGTTGTAGCATGATGCACAATGATGTAAACAATTTATAGGTCTATAGTGGGACATGTAGTAAAGCAATTTCAGCATGCAACCAAGATGATTGCAAACCGCTACAGAGCTAACCTCTAACAATGAGAGAAATAACAAAGAAATGAGAGCATCTTCTTCCAGTAACAAATGTTAACTGACCTCCAAGTAGCGACTGAGAAATTGGGTCACTGAAGCCAAGGTCTTGGTTTGGAAATTCCGAGATAAATTCCGCTATCGCACGACTGGCAAGACCTAGGTGGCGCCACTTGCGTCTGACGTAGATGGCATCGAGCATGTTGAGACTGTAGGAACTCAACGGATAGCCAGGATAGGCTGATCCTAAATCAAAAGAATTTTAATATCAACAACCTCAAGTCATCATGCAATCTAATCATAATATGATACGAAAAGTTTGGATTTGTTAGACTCCAAATAGGTTTTTGCAGTGCTTTTTTTCTAGAAAAAAAGGTTCCGGAACTCAACAAATTCAGAACAATTATAGGGACATATTTTATGCTAATATTTTTATTTCATATATGTATCAATAGTAATAACACTGAAAGCCCTGAAATTAAATTAAAGTATTTAAATAATTTTTAATAATTTTTCATTAAAAACTTAAATTAAATCAATTATTTTTCAATAGCTGAAAAAGGTCCCGGAACGCCGTTCCGGCTGAAAAAAGCACTGGGTTTTTGAAAATCACCCTTTCCATGAACCAATAACATAAACATTTCTGAGTCCTATCTTCTTTTCATTGCACAGCCATTCTGTGGTATGATGCTTATATCACTTGATGTCCCCAATGATCATGATGTTTGCAATATAGGATAGTTGATCCCATCCCCATTCTAATAAATTAACATAACTCTATGAAAAATATCACAAAAACTGAACCATCACTAAACCATTATTTTTTCTTACGACAGAAATATTCACAAGATGAAAGTACCACAGATCATAACCAAAATGAGTACATGACCTTTGCAACTGAAATGATCATGATACCTTTGTAACCCAAATTATTACAGTACCGTTGCAACTGAAATTACAATTCTACCTTTGTAACCCAAATTATTACATTACCTTTGCAACTGATATTATCATGTTACCATTGTAACGAAATTATTACGCTATCTTTAACACTACAATTATTACGTTACCTTTACCATCAAAATTATCACATAAGCCACACTGAAATATTGGGCTACCTTTTTGTTTGATGGTGCAAAATCCTACAGCTTCATTGTTCTTCCAGATAAGTTTTGAATGATCCGAAGGACTGTTAGGCAGGAAAGGACTTTCTCCGTAAGACATTTCTATGTCCTGCTGATTGTGGCAGACTTGACTTAGTACAAAGACTATAAGGTGGTCTGCAGGACTTTGGACCTATTCAAATCACAACAGAGACAAATCACAAACTAAAATATGTCAGACATAAAAATACATTTCAGTTTCAAGCCAAGTTACTTTTCATACTGGTGTTTAATTAATAGGGAACAACCGGGTAGACATTTTCTACCGGGTAGCAAATCCGAGTATTTGGATGTACTATTTGCCGGATCCGGGTACGAACCGAGTACCGTTTTTTACATGATAGAGACAGCGACTGTAAGTCTCTATTAGTGACTTTTTGTCAATAAAAAAATTGAAAGCTTCAAGTCGAAACAAACGTTACAAAACTCAAATAAAAATGGAAATAAAATTAATTTAACTAAAAAGATAGAATGTTCAAGCCCTAGAAGTGGACTAGAAGAAATAAACTGAAGTAATGGTACATGTACTACATGGTAATAACTAATAATTATTAAATAATAAATATTAATACTATCATCATTCATCATAATATTATCACAATTGTAGGTATTTGCGTGGGTATTATTTGCCGAGGCGAATAGTTCCGAAAAACCCGATATCCGGCCGGGGCAAATGGCCGAAGCGATTTCCGGTTGTTCCCTATTAATTAATCATCTGGTGTTTTCTGCACATCAGCCAAGATGTTGAAGAGTTAACTAGAAATTCAATTTCAACTCAATGGCTATACCTTCTACCAGAGCAGATGGTATAATTGTAAAACAAATAAAGGGCTTTACCTTACCCTATGAAAACTGAAAGCTCCTTATAATGCATGTCATGGTAACATGGAAGCTCGTTATAACACATATCATTGTAACATGGAAGCTTTTTATAATGTGTATCACTGTAACTTGAAATCTCATATATACCACATTCTAAGGCAAGAATTCCTCATTTAATTCAGCTTTAGAGTATGAATTCATCCTGGCATGATATAATGACATGGCTCCCAAAGATAATGCTAAACTGTATGCTAAGGATTATTGCTTTAGTCTAATTTAATCTTAAGACTCCTATAATAGTGCCTTGACCATAATGCAAAAGCCATCAATCAATTGGTGCCTCAAGTTAAATCAGAGTAAAAAATCATAAAACACTGCAGCAGCAAAGTTGCAATCTGACAGGAACTTTGATCATAAATGACAGATTACCAGAGTAAACTCATCTTGAGCATGACCATCGAAATGAAGAAAATCCTTGAAGGAGCACCATTGACCAACAAACCAGAGAGCACAGTCTATAAACAAGTATGAAAACAAGCGTGTAAAAGGATGAGAATGATAAGTGCACAAATATTGAATGAACCCCTATGGTGAAAATAACCTGGTTCCTGTGACTCAGCTTTCATTGGGAACTGCAGAAAACCAGATATCATGATCACGATAATGTGCAGAGAAATACGCAGATGAATATGTGGTATACCAATAAACCATTACTTGAACAGTTACTTATACATGTACAACGATCAGGGAACTGACAAGTGAATATACTAGAAATATACATAGCTATGTAAGTCTTTTTTTTGTAAGACAGTACTAGTAATGTAGGCAATGTAATTTCATGGCTGATTCTGCTATAAAAACTGAAAGGCTACTGAAAGTCTCATGTTTGCCAATTACAAGTTTCAGCATATGATCTTCATACTATAACTATTCTAGTGCTGTTATTACTTATGTATTTCGACATATATGCATGCTGGTAGAAAAGGAGCTAAGCCAATCCAATAACTTTACTTGCCAAATGACTCGTTACTAAGATGAATAAAGAGCCCTACACTTATTACACGTCCTGCACTCGAGCAAGGTGACAGTCACATCTTCAGCGAGTGAAGGCCCAGAATGCAAGTCAAGAGATACCTCTTCACTTAAATTTTCACCATTCCCAAACTGAAACAAAAAATAAAACCTTAATCGTTAGTGGCATAAACATTTTACTCCAACAGCTGCTCTGTTGAAACCTAGATGAACCAGCGCAGCACTTTTACTTACTTACTGTTCCATTCATTTTATTCATTCACACTTGATGTTAGTCATTTCTTCAAATTTATGACAACTCTACTCTACAATGCTTGAAAACTCATTGTAATTGTAATTGAACATTTATATAGCGCTGCTAAAAAATCAGAAGTGCTCTCGACCTGCTTCATTAAATTAGTAAAACAGTACTTTATCTAACAAATCTGTCTTTTTAGGTTTCCTTTCAGCTTCTTTGAATTTTAAATATCACCCGAGAATTACCAAACTATAGGGGTTTAATTTAACATGCTACATGACATGTTTTACTTCTTCACACATACACACACGCACGCACACACAAGTACATGTGCATTCACACATTCACACAAAGTATGTAGGGCTCAAAGTTAGGTATTCACAAAGAAACAGCTGCTTCTGGTAGATCTTAATTTATTGATAAAAAAGGATTTTCTACTTCTTATGATGATCTATTCGAAGGCTTGCTGTGATTTAATTTCTCTCACAGTCTGGGGAGGCCATATGGTCTACAAATAGGGGTCAAAAGCAGAGACGCTTCTTTGGGAGTACCTAAAGTCAATTGTTAATGCCAAGACAAAGGGCTCTGTGTCTGTTCTCTTCGTCCCCTTTATGAAAAAACAACATGAGCATCATATGACCATATCATCCTGCGTTTATCTACTCACATCTGTCCCGCATTCGGTGCATTTTTTGCTTTCGTGAGGAGAAACGATCTCTGATTTTGACAGAAGATTTCGTAGATCTCTCAGCGAGCGAGCACCCAGCAGCTGATCGGATACGATGACATTTTCGTTGGCCAAGTCGTTCATTTCAGTCATTCTTTGCAATTAAAAGCTTTTATTCATCCAGATAGATGCTTCACGCTTACTTTTACCCGGGTGATATTAACTATTTTAAAAGCTCGCAGTTAATAACCCATTTCTTTGTGCAAAAGTAATTTCACGCAAGCAGTGTTTACAAATGAACATCCATGGTTCCACGAAATATCAATAGGACAGTGATAGTTTTTCTGATATTCAATAGGTGGCGCCACAAGTCTTATTTCTCCAAACAATCGTAATAATAATAACAATAATAATAATATTCGTTCATAAATTCAAACTGACAAGTACGCAGTAAGCCTAACATTATATGATACTGAAGATGATAACACCATGTGATAACACGTTTAACAGTCCTGGAGTCGAATTATTTTAACTGTATGGCAGCCTGCAAAGCGCCCGTCTGCTCAACTGCTCGTTCTACAGTCCCCCTAGCGAATGGAAGGCGAAGTCAACCCTCTGGTGATGGTAATCGTAGTCTCCAGGTTTCTACAGCGCTCTACTAAGCTGATTCGCGGGAACCAGCTTATTCGCAGGTGTTAATTATAGTCAAACCAAAATCGATAGGAAGGTAGCCGGAGGTAGGGTCTGGTAACTCTGGTTCTCAATCGCTTCCGGAAACATTCACTGATTGGTCGAAATAATATTAAGCTTGATCTGAAAATTTTGTCATTGCAGAAAATGCGGAGATGTAAAATAAAGCCAGGATTAAACTACGATTTCATCCATATAGGCCTTGCCGCCTTGCATAGGCCTAAGATGTTTAAATTAGGTAAATCTTTTACAACACAGTTTATCTGCCGCTCTGCTAATCTTTGTCTACCGCATTGTTCGGCCTACTATGCATAATTATTAAATAGGGGACTCATAGGCGTAGCTACAATGAGGCACGAGCAAGCAATTGCCTCCTCTTGCTTTCTTATATACTGGAACTTCGATTGACTAATGACCCCAAATGACCAGGATTTAGTCAATGGTCTGTGAAGTTGCCTCCACTTGAATTTAAGTATCGCTACGTGCCTGACACAACATCGACTTTTGTCGTCTGCAGCTTCGTACACAAAGTGTTCCCACACGCCACTTTCTACTTTTCGACCACTACTTGGCTTAAACATTATTTTCGTAGTCGTGGATTGTTTTACGAATTCACGGTTTAGCGCCAACGACAACACAACGAATGGAAAAGGAACCAGAAGTGAAACGAACATCGAAAACTGAAAAGGAACCAGAAGTGAAACTAGCATAGAAATCTGAAAAGTAACCAGAAGTGAAATGAGCATACAAGACTGACTTTACCATTCACAAAGTAAGTAAGAAAAACACTTATGTTTACATTTTTCAATTATCTTTTGGTATTTTTCAGTTATGCAGTTTTCGTTATTCAGTTACTATTACAGTTTCAGTTATTCAGCATTTTTCAGTTTCAGTTACAGTCACAGTTAACTGCAAGACATTTTTCAGTCATTTTGCTATTTCAGTCACATCAATAGCAATATACAGTTACAGTTAATAGAAATAACACTGGCTTGTACTCTATCGGTTTGGCTTGTACTCAATCGGTTTGGCTTGTACTCTATCGGTTTGCCTTGTACTCCATCGCTTTGGTTTCTACTCTATCGGTTTGTTCAGCGCCAACGACAACACAACGGAAGGAAAAGGAACCCATGTACTCTATCTGTTTGCCTTTGTACTCTATCGGTATGGCTTGTACTCTATTGGTTCGGCTTATACTCCATCAGTTTGGTTTGTACTCTATCGGTTTGCCTTGTATTCTATCGGTTTGGCTTGTACTCTATCGGTTTTGCTTGTACTCTAACGGTTTACCTTGTACTCTATCGGTTTTGCTTGTACTCTATCGGTTGTGAATGTACTCTTACGGTTTACCTTGTACTCTATCGGTTTGGCTTGTACTCTATCGGTTTGGCTTGTAGTCTATCGGTTGTGAATGTACTCTATCGGTTTGGCTTGTACTCTATCGGTTTGCCTTGTACTCTATCGGTTTGGCTTGTACTCTATCGGTTTGGCTTGTCATCTACCGGTTTGGCGTGTACTCTATCGGTTTCCCTTTGTACTCTATCGGTTTGGCTTGTACTCTATCGGTTTGGCTTGTACTCTATCGGTTTGGCTTGTACTCTATGGGTTTGGCTTGTACTCTATCGGTTTGCCTTGTACTCCATCGCTTTGGTTTGTACTCTATCGGTTTGCCATGTACTCTATCGATTTGCCTTTGTACTCTATCGGTATGGCTTGTACTCTATCGGTTCGGCTTATACTCCATCAGTTTGGTTTGTACTGTATCGGTTTGCCTTGTATTCTATCGGTTTGGCTTCTACTCTATCGGTTTTGCTTGTGCTCTATCGGTTTACCTTGTACTCTATCGGTTTTGCTTGTACTCTATCGGTTGTGAATGTACTCTTACGGTTTACCTTGTACTCTATCGGTTTGGCTTGTACTCTATCGGTTTGGCTTGTACTCTATAGGTTTTTCTTTGCACTCTATCGGTTTGGCTTGTATTCTATCGGTTTTGCTTGTACTCTATCGGTTGTGGCTTGTACTCTATCGGTTTGGCTTGTACTCTATCGGTTTGGCTTGTACTCTATCTATCGCTTTGGCTTGTACTCTATCGGTTTGCCTTGTACTCTATCGGTTTGGCTTGTCATCTACCGGTTTGGCGTGTACTCTATCGGTTACCCTTTGTACTCTCTCGGCTTGGCTTGTACTCCATCGGTTTGGCTTGTACTCTATAAGTTTGGCTTGTACTCTATCGGTTTGGCTTGTATTCTATCGGTTTGGCTTGTACTCTATCGGTTTGCCTTGTACTCTATCGGTTTGGCTTGTACTCTATCGGTTTAGCATGTACTCTATCAGTTTGGCTTGTAATCTATCGGATTGGCTTGTACTCTATCGGTTTGCCTTGTATTCCATCGGTTTTGCTTGTACTCTATCGGTTGTGAATGTACTCTAACGGTTTACCTTGTACTCTATCGGTTTGCCTTGTATTTTATCGGTTTGGCACGTACTCTATCGGTTTGGCTTGTACTCTATCGGTTTGCCTTGTACTCTATCGGTTTGCCTTGTACTCTGTCGGTTTGGCTTGTACTCTATCGGTTTGGCTTGTACTCTATCGGTTTGGCTTGTACTCTATCGGTTTGGCTTGTACTCTATACTCTATCGATTTTGCTTGTACTCTATCGGTTTGGGTGTACTCTATCGGTTTGCCTTGTACTCTATCGGTTTGGCTTGTACTCTATCGGTTTTCCTTTGTACTCTATGGGTTTGGCTTGTTCTCTATCGGTTTGGCTTGTACTCTACCCGTTTGGCTTGTACTCTATCGGTTTTCCTTTGTACTCTATCGGTTTGGCTTGTTCTCTATCGGTTTGGCTTGTACTCTACCCGTTTGGCTTGTACTCTATCTATCGCTTTGGCTTGTACTCTATCGGTTTGCCTTTTAGTCTATCAGTGTGCCTGTGTACCATAGGCGGAGACTTGATCTTGGGTTTGGAAGAACCGGCGGATCGGCCGAAGGACGATCGACGAGGCGCGAAGCGCCGTGCAGGGGAGGGGTTTGGTCAGGGGGATGTGCCCCCTCCCCTATTTAAATTTTGTTGAATTGCCACACTGTAATGGTAGCATTTTAAGCTGTCATTTGAAAAAAAATTGCTAAATTTTTTTGAATTTCCACACTGTAATGGTAGCATTTTAAGCTGTCATTTGAACTAAATTGCTCTATTATTTGAGTGCTGATAAGAGCCAGCTGTCACTCATAGCTATTATTATTATATTCATGAAATTTTCAGAAATATTGGAGGGATATAAGCAGCTCCGTCCCCCCCACCTCAAGTTTCGGGGGGACCGTCCCCAGCTGTACCCCACCCCTAAGTCTCCGCCCCTGCTGTGTACTCGGTTTGTCTTGTACTCTATCGGTTTGGCTTGTACTCTATCGGTTTGGCTTGTACTCTATCGGTTTGCCATGTACTCTATCGGTTTGCCTTTGTACTCTATCGGTATGGCTTGTACTCTATCGGTTCGGCTTATACTCCATCAGTTTGGTTTGTACTCTATCGGTTTGCCTTGTATTCTATCGGTTTGGCTTGTACTCTATCGGTTTTGCTTGTACTGTAACGGTTTACCTTGTACTCTATCGGTTTTGCTTGTACTCTATCGGTTGTGAATGTACTCTATCGGTTTGGCTTGTACTCTATCGGTTTGGCTTGTTGTACTCTATAGGTTTTTCTTTGCACTCTATCGGTTTGGCTTGTACTCTATCGGTTTGGCTTGTACTCTATCGGTTTGGCTTGTACTCTATCGGTTTGCCTTGTACTCTATCGGTTTGGCTTGTACTCTATCGGTTTGGCTTGTGATCTATCGGTTTGGGGTGTACTCTATCGGTTTCTTTTTGTACTCTATCGGTTTGGCTTGTACTCTATCGGTTTGGCTTGTACTCTATCGGTTTTGCTTGTACTCTATCGGTTTGGCTTGTACTCTATCGGTTTGGCTTGTACTCTATCGGTTTTGCTTGTACTCTATCGGTTTGGCTTGTACTCTATCGGTTTGGCTTTGTACTCTATCGGTTTTCCTTTGTACTCTATCGGTTTGGCTTGTACTCTATCGGTTTGGCTTGTACTCTATCGGTTTGGCTTGTACTCTATCGGTTTGGCTTGTACTCTATCGGTTTGGCTTGTACTCTATCGGTTTGGCTTGTACTCTATCGGTTTGGCTTGTACTCTACTCTATCGGTTTGGCTTGTACTCTATCGGTTTGGCTTGTACTCTATCGGTTTGGCTTGTACTCTATCGGTTTGCCTTGTACTCTATCGGTTTGGCTTGTACTCTATCGGTTTGGCTTGTACTCTACCGGTTTGGCGTGTACTCTATCGGTTTCCTTTTGTACTCTACCGGTTTGCCTTGCACTGTATCGGTTTGGCTTGTACTCTATCGGTTTGGCTTGTACTCTAACAGTTTGGCTTGTACTCTATCGGTTTTCTTTGTACTCTATTGGTTTTGCTTGTATTCTATCGGTTTAGCTTGTACTTTATCGGTTGTGAATGCACTCTAACGGTTTACCTTGTACTGTATCGGTTTGCCTTGTACTCTATCGGTTTGGCTTGTACTCTATCGGTTTTGGTTGTACTCTATCGGTTTGGCTTGTACTCTATCGGTTTGCCTTGTACTCTATCGGTTTGGCTTGTACTCTATCGGTTTGGTTTGGCTTGTACTCTATCAGTTTGGCTTGTAATCTATCGGTTTGGCTTGTACTCTATCGGTTTGCCTTGTATTCTATTGGTTTGGCTTGTACTCTATCGGTTGTGAATGTACTCTAACGGTTTACCTTGTACTCTATCGGTTTGCCTTGCACTCTATCGGTTTGGCTTGTACTCTATCGGTTTGGCTTGTACTCCATCGGTTTGGCTTGTACTCTATCGGTTTGGCTTGTACTCTATCGGTGTTGCTTGTACTCTATCGGTTTGGGTTGTACTCTATCGGTTTGCCTTGTACTCTATCGGTTTTGCTTGTACTCTATCAGTTTGGGTTGTACTCTATCGGTTTGCCTTGTACTCTATCGGTTTTCCTTTGTACTCTATCGGTTTCGCTTGTTCTCTATCAGTTTGGCTTTTACTCTACCGGTTTGGCTTGTACTCTATCGGTTTTCCTTTGTACTCTGTCGGTTTGGCTTGTACTCTATCGGTTTGGCTTTCGGCACTCTATCGGTTTGGTTTGTACTCTATCGGTTTGGCTTGTACTCTATCGGTTTGCTCTATCGGTTTGCCTTGTATTCTATCGGTTTGGCTTGTACTCTATCGGTTTTGCTTGTACTCTATCGGTTTGGTTTGAACTCTATCAGTTGTGATTGTACCTTATCGGTTTGGCTTGTACTCTATCGGTTTGGCTTGTACTCTATAGGTTTTTCTTTGCACTCTATCGGTTTGGTTTGTACTCTATCGGTTTTTGCTTGTACTCTATCGGTTGTGAATGTACTCTATCGGTTTGGCTTGTACTCATTTATGGACGGCCCCTAACCAACAAGCCTGAAAATTAGGGCAAGCCCGATTCTTGAATCGGAAACCAATTTGCGCCAATATTTGCTCTAGGACCGATTAATCGGAATCGGCGCACCCCAGGACTACCAATCGGATTACCAAAGGATATAATCTTTTTGACCAAAACAATTCCTTTTTCATTAATACAAAAACGGTAACCTGTTTTGGCTACCTCCTGCGGTACTATTTATTATTTAATCTTCAACATTGAAAGTCCGTGTAAAATAATAAAATTGTGAGTCGACACATCATCAAAACGGCGGACAATCGGGAGCTAAAAATAAAATGCATATTGCCCATTAATCGGATCAGAATCGGCGAAAGCCAATCGGTCACACCCTACTGAAAATCGAACTCTTCAAGCTATCCTTACCCTGAGGCAGGGGTACAAAAAACCAAACTTTTTTCAAAATGAAAAGTTGTTTTTTGTTTTTTTTTGTTTTTTGTTTTCGAGATTTCCTATTTCGGATCATAAAACTCATAAAAATGGCATAATACCATTCAAATTAATCAGATGTAGCCTATATAAATTAAATTATCTAGAACAGTAGAACCGTAGAATGTTTTTTTTTTAGGCCTAAACAAAAAAAACAAACAAAAAACCACACCATGCAAAAAACCAAGCCTTTAAAAGCCCTGTCCTGAGGCTACGCAGATTTTAACTCTCTGTTAAAATCTTTGGTGCTACGCAGGTCGATGATGCTACGGTCCACTCACTCCACTGGTCCACTGCTTTGGCAACCAATAGAATACGAGTTATAAATAGCGTGACCCACTGACCTAGTTTTGACTTCCGCCGACACTGTTGACAAAATGGCGACCGAGAGCGCTGGTTTCGAATGCTTCAAGTCAGAAAATTTAACAACAGCAAGTAGCACTGTTGACAAAATGGAGACCGATGGCGCTGGTTTCGATTGGTTGCCTGAACATTTTCGCAACTGCGTCGTTGAGTACAACGGAAACGACGATGGCGGATTCCAAGCGACGGTACGTACAGACGCGGCGACTAAAGAGGACATGGCACAGTGGCTGAGCGATTTCGAACTCCATACGAAGACTAAGTGGGTGGTACGATCAACCTACCCTAGTGTACAGCGACTGTCTTACCGCATCGACTACGTCTGCCAACACAGTTCGTTCAACAAAAGCGACACAAAACGAGCTTCAAAGAACTGCGGTTGTTCGGCAAAGCTCACTCAGAAGGTGAACGTAGTCACGAAGCGGACGAAGCAGGGTAATCCACATGTCAAGGTAGGTCTACATGAGGTCTGTAACATGTTTAGATGGAGACATGGACCATTACACAAACTGGTTTAATTTGTAATACCTGGCTAACAGTAATGTATATGAAACAGAGAAAGCAGAGAATGGTCAATCAGAGTCGCTCTGTTAGACTGCTGTGGATATTGTGGTGGAATTTTACTTCGATTTGATAAATATAATAATTCGGTTAACATTTAGTATCAGGGTGCGTAAGTTTACGGGCGTTTTACGGTATCTTTTGGCATGCTGCGCGGCAGGTAATGTGTTTTCTAATGATGACACTAACCCTAAACCTGACCCTAACCGACCCTCACGACGCCCAACCTTACCCTAACCGACTCTCACGACGCCTCCTAACCGACACCGAGGACGCGAGAAAAACCTACGCACCGTCGCACCCCGATACTAAATGCTTGCCAATAATTCAATGTGGGCGTTTATCTGCACCAACATTGGACATTTTGTCTATATGTGTGGTTAGATTAATGTTAGTAAATGAACAACTTAAAATATTTTATGATAGGTCTATGTTTGTTTCTTCCGTTAATTGCTAGGTTATCTGGTTCTGTTGCAGGATGGGTTGCCAGGAGTCATTGAACTGAGAAATGTTCACAACCACTCACTGAAGACCACCTCCGCTCTGCTGCATCTTCCACCCACTGCTGAAAGTCGTCAGCAGTTTGAGGAATACTTTGCCAGTGGCATGAGTGTCTCAGAGGCAATGAAGTACCACAAGAGTATACTTGAGCAGAGGCATGATGTGAGTGAGGTGCTACTGGCGGACGGCTCAGTCAACCCAAAGTACAGCTCAGTTCGCTGGTGGTACGATGAGTGGCGATGTTGCAAATTTGAACCATGGACTGGCACTGCTGTTTTGAAGGTTAGGGCTTTTCAATCAATCAATCAATCAATAGAGTTTATTGAACCAGTTCATTACAAATCAGAACAGTACAATCATAACAAAAAGCAAGTAGATCAGTTAATGTGAGCACTATTCAATATTTTTATTACTCTACTTGTTTAATCTAAATAAAGTTTATAGTGACTGCACTTGTAGATGAAAGTAAATTATATCATTCGGAACAAAGGGCACTCCTAGAAGGGATGACTCCCGCTGGTTAGGGGCCCAGTCAATATAGCTTGTGGCAGATGGCTTGATGGTAGATTATAAAGACGATAAGCAATAAATGCCATGCGAAGGTGCGATAAAGGCTAAGTAATAATAAAAACCTTAGTATCTTAGTATAGCACAAAAAAGAACTGGAGAAATTATAGATTATTGTTATATAGTGCGTGATTTTTAATTAAACATCTAAATTGTGAGAGACCTGCAGCCGTCTTAATTTCGTGCGGGAGGTTATTCCATAAGAATGGACCTTGGTATTTAATAGATAACTTATGAACATTCGTTCTAACAAGAGGATACGAGTAAGTACAATTACTTCTAGTCACTTTGAGGTGTTTAATAGTGGGAAAGAAAGAGGTAAAGGCTATTGGGAGGTTACTTTCCAATCAGTTCATGAATAGCTCTTTAAACTCCCAATATTTTTAGTTGTAATCATTAGCGTCGCCACGGGGGGGCAAGGGGGGGCAGCTGCCCCCCCAACCCTGGTCAGACTGGGTCCTGAGATTCGTGCAAATCCGGTGAGTTTTTTAGGGGGGGGTACCCTATGTGGTGTGTGGTTTGTCATTTTACATTGAAGGTCCTCTTCTCGTCTTCCAACGTTTGTTTTCTTTTCAAAGACTAATCACTAATCAACAGGTGACGGATTGTGCTTTATACAAAGCATACAGAAGAATAGGGAAAATTCCAATGTTGTTTATCTCTCCTATTCGCAGTGATGAGTCATGATGGGGTGACCTATTTACACCAGTCACGCAGCCGCATTCCAACAGCTGAGCCCCCGCCATATAGGACCTAAACCTCGGGCTAGCACGGTCCTTGCACGAGGACCTTAAATGGTGTGGCGTCCATTCGAACGGGCGAGCAGTGATGAAGGATGTAACCCGATTAATTCATTGAAAAATTAGCAGGGTCGAGACCGTATACGGTCACTATAGAAAAACGCGAACATTTAGATCTAACATTTAGCTAAAAGTCACAGTTGGTTCCTATCAGCGCTGAAATAATAGAACAATTTTGTTCCGATGACAGCTTAAAATGCTACCATTACAGTGTGGAAATTCAAAAAAATTTAAGTGGGGAGGGGGCACATCCCCCTCCCCAAACCCCTCCCCCTGCTCGGCGCTCCGCGCCTCACCGATCGTCCTTCGGACGCTCATTTGTCTGTCCTCCTATGCCTTGCCCCCCCAACCTTGAAGCTCTGGCGACGCCACTGGTTGTAATTAGTAACAACTTCTAATATGCCGATGTCTAATACACAGGGCACACCAAAACCAAGTCGTGATCAGGTCAACATCCAGAAGATCAGTCTGTAATACAGAGGAGCGGCCTATGGTGGATAAGCAGTTTGAAAGAGTAAGTTTAGATTTGAGAAAGAAATGACCAGAGCGGACAGACACAGGGAGAGAGTTTCAAGAAATAGGTCAAGCAACCGAAAAGGTTCATTCAACAAGAACAGCGCTTGATTTAGGTATGACCAGAGAAAGATAATCAGATGACCTCATTGAATAATGGTAAGTCTGGAGAATAAGAATGGCTTTTAAATATTGTGGTTGGCCAGAGTTTATAGTTTTATAAACTGTGAGCCTCATTTTGAAATGAGTGCTTTGCGGAACAGGAAGCCAATGCAAAGATATAAGCACAGGGGTTATAATATTATGTTCATATTTGGATGTATTAGTTATTGTATTGTATTGTATCTGAACATTTATAAAGCGCCTCTCGCAGTATGGAAATAGGTCAAGTTATGGCTCTAGTCAAAATGTTCTGAAGCTTCAACATGTTTCATTTATTGATACTAGTAACAAGCGAGTCACGATAATCTAGGTGACTGGAAACCAATGCATTTGACGGAGATATCCTTGCAGACATGGGAACATAATGCCTATTTCTGTGTATGTCACAAATGAAACATATATGATGACTTGCAAACACTATTTACTTCCAGCATCCCATGGAGACTCCACGCACTAAAACCAGGGCTATCACAGCAAGTTGTTCGGCAGCCACTTCTGTGCCAGTGCAAACACCGCCTGAGGTTGCAGATGACGTCACCCAAGATGCCAACAGCAGCAATTTCAGACAAGTCATTGAAAAGATGTGTCAACTGAATGAATCTTTCCAGTCAACTCCTGCTGCAACGTCAAAGATTTTGAAATGTCTGAACCATATCACAACAGCAACTCAGTGGGAAACCTTCTTGCAAACGCAAGGAGCTGGTGTGAGTTGTGTCTACCGCAGTGGTGCAACCGTACGAGTTCAGCCAACACCACTTAGCCGACGTCGACTTGCTGTCGCACGAGGCAGCAAGCGTATTGCCGCACAGCATAAGCCAACTAAGTCATGGCTTAGGGTTCCACGTTTTTGAGGGCCCAACATCTGGAGAAATTAAATCAAACTGTTGCAACAAATTCCTAATTTTGTATAATTTTAAATAATTTAGCTCTTTACCCTGAAGTGTTTTTCAGCGCTAGTAAGTTTTAATTACTACTTACTGAATTAACCTTAGTCACAGACTCACACTCGCAGTCTGTACAGAGTAGATGTGCTTTGGCAAATGCAGTTTGTTAATATTGTTAAAGAATTTGCAAGGCAGAAATCAAGGAAGTTTGAAAAAAAGTTTTTTCAATAATTGTAATAATTATTGTTCTCATTTCACAAAGTAATTACTCTATTAGCTCGTAAATTAGTCTATTCCGTTCCATTTAAATAATAAGTTATATGCTTCGACTTTATGATCTGTTAGTGCAGCTTGCAGTTGAATCTGGTACTACCATCTTGGTAATAACTAGTAATATCCAGTGACATTACATCCTAGTACAGTAATACTAGTAACATGCTGAATTCTGTAAAGTGCAAGTTGTGCATTGTAAATTAATAAAATAATTTAAAAATGATTATTATGAAATGCTTATGAAATGATAAAATGATTAGTTAACAGTACACATGCATGTATTATTATTTAGCCTAAATTGCATTAGAAAAGACATACCTTATCATGTACATTTATTACTTTGTGTTCAGAAACCTGTACTTTGGTAATACATTTGCTTTGGGGTTAGGGCAACCACGCTCTTGGCTAAGGGTCTCGGAAGTCTTAATCCGGCCCTGGCTACCATTGACTACATGTATGGAACTGATCTAAGCAGGTTCCCTTTAAGGTTTGTTGAAAATGTGCATTGAGCAGAGTGTCTAACATGGCTCAGTGATGTAAATGGAAACAAACATTAGATTTGACTTGAGACGAGTTTCACAAGAAGCATTAAATTTTATCAAGGAAATCTATCACACGATTATGCAAAAAGTAACATGAGTTAATCGTACATCATTAATTCTTCTGAAAATCAAAGTTCCCTACTACCAACACACAAATGAAGGTCAGTTTCACATCAACATAAAAATCCATCGTTGAAATTTTTTACGCTGATCAAGAAATAAATGAGTAAAATGCTTCGTTCACAAACTGACTCGGAAGAGAACTTTCCAATTCTAGAAAGAGGTTGTCGCTACCTGAAGTATATACAATGGTCCTAAGGCCATGGTAGCGGAATGTATCAAGTGCTTTGCCAGTATTAAACACGGAGAGTATGGGGTCGAGCCTCCACTCGAGCAGTCCCTGTAAGAACACTGAGCAAGTCCTTATGCACAATTGCTCAGCACCATCGATTTTCTGTCGTATCGTCATGTGAGCACTTCTGAACTACTGTATTTTGCACTAACTTCCAACAATGCAATGGACAAATCTTTTATAAGCATCTGCTAACTAAACAAAACAACGTTCCAAGATCAAAGAGATTTCAGCAAAAACCTGACTATTACAAAGCCATGATCCAGTTAAAAACGTAACTCTCAAAGCATGAAGATAAGTACAACATGAAAAAATGGTGTAATTAAACACCAGTTAACAACTCCTATCATTATTATTATTATCACACATTTATTTAGCATCAATCGATGGCACTGAGCAATCGTGACTGAAGGAGTTGCTCAAGGTCCCCTACACAGTACCCATCTCGGGGAGGATCGAACCCGTATTCCACTTCATGAAGCAAGCACTCTAACCAGTCAGTTACCATGTCCCACGAGTTCAATGCATATCACAGACACAAATACTGTACCTAATAATAATAGCAAGAATAAGAATAAAAATCTGATAAAATATCAATGATGATGTTTGTCAACTGCAATTTGGGATAATTATATTATTTGATGCGTCAAAATGCCAGGTTGGAAGAATAATAGCTACATAATCCGGTAATTAAGCAAGGAAAACAAATAGTAATTGGACAATTAGTGCCCGCACAAAGAAGCACTAAAGCTGTAACACCAATTCCATCATCTCAGAGAAGGACCTTTACTGTGCACAAAATATATACAGCTTGGCCTTTTTCCACTCAACACATCACAAAAAGCATCCTATTAAAAATCGAAATTTCAAATACCTAAGCATACACTGCACTCAACATTGGTAAAATTGCATACATAAATATATATGACATAATATTTCTCTAACGTATATACATTACGACACCTATTGGTGTCATTGGCCTATTTTTTGCAAAATATATTTTACATAACAATGCATTTACAAAGTTACCAAAAACTCATCAAATGTGTAATTGTTAAAAAGCCATAATTAAATCTGTTACAAGAAATTAGTTGACACTATTAGCAGAACTTGTCCCTCTGGTCTCATCTTTTGGATACCTAGCAATCCTTTTCTTCGAACAATGTAACATCAATTGCTATTTCGTGTTCAGTGAATGCCAACTTCAAACACTAAGATTCCTATGCTATGCATTTTTGTCTAATAATATGACACACTGCATAATCACACCATAGGCCTACACAAAAATTTATATACTTTATATGCATAAGTAATTATTTATGTACATTAATATAGCCTAACTTTTGCATACAGATATGGCACAGTGGAGTATTTACAGCAAATTAATAATAATACTATGCTAATCAGAAAACGTACCTTGCATCCATTTACATCGTATATCTTAAAATGCATGTTACATAAAAGTGATAGAATGGGCAGCAAAGAATTTTTACCTAGATTGCTGAATATCTCAGAGGGCACCCCAGCAAACAAACAGAGACGATGTTATGAAGAAGCGAGGACTAGAAAATTTTAAAACATCTTTTTCTGCAGGATTCAACTACTATAAAACTATTTCCTAAATACTTCTCTAAATATAAAGGCACATACAGACCAACATAATACCTAGAAACAAGAAGTTATTTCAAAGCAACAGAGTACAATTGATGATAATGATAAATATATGATGATTACAAATTATGACGATCATTATCATCCTCATCATGATTGAAAGTGATAATTACTAATCATGATGACACAAATGATAATAATAACCATGATAATTACCATTTGCTAGCAGTTAACAGTGGTGTACCTGGCTAGAGTCCTGGGGCCATGAAGTCAGCCTTGGGATTCATGT